>VUJU01002031.1:0-44145 GCA_009835225.1 Aphis craccivora | reverse complement strand
TACTTTTTAAATAATAACAAATATTTAATATCGTTTGAGGATAAATCGTTAGGTTCCTAAAAATTTAAAATTCAAACGCACTTAAAATTTTTCCTATAATGATGCTACTAGTTTTCTCTATAGCTACTCGAAAGAAAACTTATGGAAAATTTAGTGTTGTATTTTTAATCCTTAGTTATAAACACAAAAAATTTTATGATTTTTCAACTTTAAAATTACTTCCAAAATTTCGCGTTTTCGACAGAATTTGTAAAAATGTGAACTATAAACGCTTATAAAAAAAAATTGTGACTAGCGATTTTTAATTTTTGATAACTGCAATTAGAATAACTCATAAGGAACCTTGTATTGAATTTTCAAAACTTTTTGGTCATCCAAAGCGTTTTTATTGACACTTCAAAAAAAATTTCTCAAAATAATCAAAAATTTCAGTGGTCTATAAATAAGTCAAAATTTTTTGAAAATTTAACTATATACAGATACCACTGACATTAACATTTGGTGAAAACTTACAATCATAAAAAAAATCGATTTGGTGGAAAACTAGTTTTGCGTAAAAATTCTCGTTTTTCCGTCATTTTTTTTTTTGTTTTTCTCGATTTTTTTTAAAACTGTTGGAAAATGTTAACTTTTGACCTCTATAATGCGCCAAGGATATTCACTTTTACATCGGAAACCACCCCCAAAGTTTGAAATTGGAGCATTATTTCGACTAGTTATGCTGTACACAGACACAAAAAAAAAAACACACATCATTGTAAAATTAATACATTCATCACTTCGTTCAGAATCTAAAATGTGACTTATAAATTATAATTAAATACATAAATGGTCAATACTCGTAGTTAAAAAATACGGTACATATTTAAATTTATTTATTTAAAAGTTACTTGAATTTTAGCTCAAAACCCAATTTGTATATCAGTATAATATAAATCTTAAGTATCCCGTTTAAATCTGCTATATGAAAGTAAATGCGCTTGTTCTTCGTGTCAAATATGTAAAACGTAGGCTAAAGGTCTAAAAGCTAAACTTATTTATCTTTTACGCCAAAGAAGTATTATAATAATAAATAATTTATGGTTGTTCATTTATTGTTCATCATTGTGAAAGTTGTGGTGGGAGATAACATTAACCATTTATTAGAAATACGTCCAATATATTTGTATAAGACTATTTTTAAAACATTTTTTAGTAGTATTTAAATAATTAGACTTATTTTCAAATGAGATGTATAAAATTAAAAATAACCGTACCGGGTAAAATAAGTTTCTATGAAAATTTAAAATGTATACTATACTCTCACAAAATTCTAAAAAAATACAATAGTTTTAATTTTTGATTTTTCGATTTTTACACAGAATTATTACACAATATTATAGGCACTAATATATTTGTATACCTAGTTATATATTTTTCAGCTACCAATGAAAATGTAATTTTATTTATTTGAAATGTAGCAAACATATTATATTATATATTATAATATATGTGTAGTATTAAATATACATATATATATAGATTATTGTCTTTTATCAGTTAGGTACCTATATGTATATATTTTTAAATACCTATTTATAATTAGATACTTTTAAGGTTATAGACCTTATTATATCATAAAGAAAAAAAACAATTTAAAAAAAATTCAATTTTTAACCTTCTTACGTCTCAGCAAATAGTACTAATAATTACTTCATGAATAATTATTGAACTAATTTGGATTTAAAGAATAGATGTTATATAGCTACCTAATTCTTATTTGTAGTTGTTAATCGAATATTAAAAAAATATTATTTACATTTAATTATTTCTTAAATGTATTAGTACCTACCTATGCATCATACAACAGTAACATAAATATTTAATTACTAAAAATAGGTACTTAAACATTTTTAAGACTTTTCAATAACTTTAACGAATATTCATAATTTATTATTATATTTTTAAGAAAAAAAAAACACATCGTATTAATTTAACGCACAAATGGTTAAAAATTATTTATTTATAATATAATAAAAAAAAAAAAATACTACAATTATTATTTGCCTAAAGTAAAATAATTGGTTAGGTAATTTTTTATTTTTGTTTGTTACACATTCGTATTATATCATTTTCATTGTATGTATGTATACGTGATACGTCTAATTATTTTAGTTGTATAGAAATATTTTATTTATATATTACCTTAGTTGAACATAATGTGTTTTTAGAATGTGCAATATGTTAAAACATTTTAACAACACTATCGTCTGTTTTTATCGTTGAACTATGAATAATGATAGTATTGTCTCCAGGACAGAGGCATCGTTATATTGAAATGTAATGTTGAGTTCTGGTAGTGTTTTCAATTTTAATATTATATTATTATCTAAACAAGTGCAAATTAAAACCACGATAAGACACTGCGCTGGTTTATCTTTGGAGAGGTCGTGTCACTTATCAACCATCACCTGGACTTGTAGAGTGTATCATATTTAAACAGTTATCCAACTCGCAATTTTTTCTCCCTTTTTAAAACTTACAATATTATTGTGGAGTAAATATACCTATTCTAGCTAAGTAATAAGTTAGTCATAATATACCATGCACTACCACCACTGCCGATTATACAACTATTGTATCTACTTGAAGTTATAATATTATATATCATATTATAATATTATGTACCTACCTATTAAGTCATAGTATATCATCCTATAAAACTATGATAATAAAAAAAACAATTAATAAATCAATTTTATTGCAAAAGTTTTTTTCTTAATATCATTATAAGAAAAAAAACGTATAAAATGTATAAAGATTTATTGGTGATTATATTATATTTATAGGAATTATGTGACTTTATCGTCACCAAGGTAAATTGTTATCACGTGGTGTTATGACACGTGCGCATAATTATTATACAATTATTATTATTTTGTTTTTCTGAACGTTAACTTAACATTATCATTTATTATAAGTAGTATTACTAAAATTTTTCAAAAGCCAAAAGTATAATAATGTTATAAATTTATAAACAATATTGTCAAAAATTAATTTTTAGGTATAACAAAACAATTTTTTAAATAAATATATGACCAATGATAATGTAGAACTGAGCTACTTATCTATATTAGTAGATATATGTAACAACATTAAATCAAGGTGAAAAGATAAAAATATAGTAATTTTACGTTAAATGTATATAAAATAAATGCATGCACATTGCACACATCTTAATAGTATAATTTTGTAATTTAAAAATTATTAATAATTAATAACAAAAATAATAAATTAATTATACACAGGTACTATATTATATATTACGTATAATTTACTTATATCTTAAGTATTACATTTAGCTATAAACAATTCACATATTTATAGGTCTATTATTTTAACAAGCATAATATATTATTATTTATATATATTTATATTATATAAATTTGGATAAATAATTTTAAAAATAAAACCATGTTCAGTTAATTATCAAGGTTGTAAATTATTAATCAATGAAAATTAAATAATATTATAGCAAGTGAACGTAATTCCTATATACTTAATATTAAATTTATTAAATAGGTATACTATGAATTTACTACAACTCACAAGTTACCTTTTATTTATAGTAAAATTAAAAATACATATTACATAATGATATTTAAATTTTAAATTGCTAACTGACTACACAATTTTCAAATTAATTTGATGCCTATTTCTTTATTATTCATGATTTACTGTTTCTATTTGAATGTAACAATGTAACATCTATGTATTCATGTGTATTTAATTTTTAGTTTCAAACATTATGCTTATATGTTTTTAATGATCAATTAAAAGTGATTATTTATGACTTGACCAAGGAATATTTCGTCAAACCAAAAGCAGTAGGTACCTATATATATTGTATTGTTATAGTGACGACTGACGACACTACCTACATGTATATGAATGTAAATATAATGGTACCTAATGTTATGTTTATTATACATAATTAAACATTTACTGTCGTCAAATTATTATAAATATGTTTCTTTAAGCATTAATCGGTTTTTGACTTCATTCTTATGTATATATATATATATATAGCTAGTTCATAATAATATTTGAAATAAGTGAATAATTCAATTATGAATTATCTACATAGTTAACAAAAAATACAATATTCATAACAACAGTTTTTCCTCGACGTATAAAAATCACATTTCAAAATGTAAATAAGGTAATATCCATGTATACTATGGTTTTTGGTTTGGGTAAGTTTCGTATAATCTGTTCAGTCAAATAAAATAGACAGTTTAGATGAGTAAAGAGTAAAAGTAAAGAGTAAACTATAATTGGATAAAAATCCAATCAAAACATCATTTTTTTGTGTTTTCACGGGTTTAATATCAATAGCGATAATTGCTATATAATAATATTTATAGGTAATGCTTGTAATGATGTTATACTTAGATATATTATGTTTTGTTAAATTGTATAGTATTGTAAAGTGTTGAATTGTTATCTATCGACAACCTTAAGTATAGTATATAACATACTAATACCTAACCTACCTTAAGTATAGAACTATGTGGCTTGGTATTTTGAAATGGGGAAAAAAATGTTGTTCATCAAACAACTAAATGGTATACTGTTTTCGCCCTGCAAATGCTACACATGCTAAACCTAGCTTCGTTAAAGATAGTCCAAACAGTATACACAAATATATATTTTAATTCAAAAATTATGGTTTGTCTATTATTTATATTATATTTTTTGTGTTTAATAATTTATCCAAGAACATTACTCTGTTTGTATATAATAAGTAAATTTTACCTATAGTACTAAATTTGATAAGAAACGCGTAAAAAAAGGGACACCTAAACATTAATAAATAAGTTGGGATTGCATGGATTTTCATTTGTTAAGTATTGAATAAGTTTCCAGGCCAAGAACTGTTTTTTTACTTTGGATTCTAATACTGTTTTCTTTTATCACTATTTAAAGTTTATTTACATTATTGGTTATTCTGTTGGCCAGTGGTGCACAAACTATATTTTTCATATTTAGTAAATTTGGATTTCAAAAATAATATATTATCAACCACCCCCATTTTGTTGGTGTTTCATAAAAACAATATATATTAGAACATTTAAAACCAGATATGAAGGTAACTTTCACACTACTCCTCGAATGATGTGTAACAACTACTACACATGAAATATAGTTTGGGCGCCACTGTCATTGGCATTCCTTCAATATAAGGTTAAGGAAGTTAATTTTTAGTGCATATTTTTTAGGTTTAGTTTTTCTATTACCATATAGTGAGAAATGAGATCAAAGAATTTATAATGATTTTAAATCATTAATGAATTAAAAAGTTGTTTTTTTGGTTAACTTCGCTAGAGTTACAGGAACTATCCTTGGAGCAGTTGCTAGTTTGGTCAGAAGTACTTTGAGGGAGCAAAGGAAAATCTGTTGAATTTATTTACGGTTTATCTATAGTGTTAAATATTTCTGGCTAAGGTAATTTGTTCATCAATCATTATAGCTTATTGGGATGATTGGAATTTGATTAGAACTTTGTGAACATGAAAAGTGAAATGAGATATTTTTATAAAAATATTTTGTATTGAGACTAAAGTTTTAATAATGAATTACGAAATTGAATAATAAAAAACTATATTTTTGGATTGGTGTTTACCTATGTTCAATATGGCTTTATAATATATTATATTAATATGGTCAACAAATATCATTTTTTGTTGAAACTACCTGGAATACATAAAATTGAACTACCGATAAAAAACTATAAATAAATTTTACCAATAAATTTAAATAAAATTAAGAATATAAAAAAAGTATCTCACATTTCCTTCTAAAATAATCAATACATTATGGAATTAAGATTTTTAATCGGCAAAGTATAAAAACATAACTAAAAATTCTTAAAAATTTGTCATTTAATACTGTAATAATATTGAAATGTAATTATATATTAAGCATTTATAATGTAATAATATAAATTTACAATTCTTAATAAAGTTATTTTCTACGTGTTAAAATATTTTTTTGTTCAGTACATTTCATTGATAGTAGAAACGTCATGAGTAGCAGAACAATTTGAAAGTCAGTAATAAGCACACATTTAATTACTTATACACATAAATTAAATTTTATATAATATAATCAGTATAATATGGTGTGTTTTAATAAGTATTCATTCTTTAAAAAAATATTTTTATAATACAGTATTTAAACAATTGACTCGTTTCATTTCTGGCGTTTCTGCTATCATCGATTCTCTTATAATTTATTATTATTCATTATTCATTATTTTTTAGGTACATTTATGAATTATGTAGAATGCAATCTAATAGGGGTATCTTATGCGAGTATATGACATATTTCAAATACATTATGCAAATATATTTATTTATTATAATATATGTGCCGATAGCCGGTTAAAAATTATCGATAATTAATTTTGATTGCATATTTACATAAACTAGTATTTATAATCAATGATTACAATAATATTTGAAATAGATAACCTTTATTATATAGAAATGAAAGTATTAAATATAAATAAACACTAAAAAATGTTTAATAATTGTTCCAGAAGAGTACCTATATATTATTTTTTCTCATGGCTATTATTAATATTTTCAATATAATATTTTTGTCTAAGATAATGTAAGACTATTTTAGGTATCTAAAAAGTGTTTTTAGTTATTTTAAATTTTAATTGTATATCAACCAAAAATACAAAACCTTTACCTGTATGCACAATAGCTTTGTGGCCTTGTTCCTATCCATGTGACCACAATCATAAAAAGAAGTTCATTACACAAAAATCGATTCATAAGTACTTACCCATCCAGATAAAAATCCTATCTTATACATAATAAGTTATTATTAGTAATAGAATTACACTCTAAATTAATGCCAATAATTAGTATCTTATGAATTGTGATACTTATTTGATATTTATCAGCATTCTCTTTATTCTACTTAAGTAAAACATAAAAAAAATATTTTGGAAACATCTCTAATTTCAATCCAATTAACTCGTATTTTGTGATAATTTAGAAAATACTATTACTATATGTCATGAGTGATATAAGCGCGTATCGTCGTTGTCGATGGTGAACAGTTCAACAAGTTGATCAGTTGAAACCGTTTATTGCGAATATAATTTTATGATGGATTAATATACATATACCTACGTTACTCACGAGTAGTACCGTACGTTTCGTACAGACTGAAAAACTTAATTATAATGCCATTACCTTTGTTAAGCAATAGTATGCAAATAATTTTTAACCATAATTTTAATGGAATTTCCGAACATGGTACTTATGTACCTATTTTTATTTTAAAAACAGACATACTAATCCCAAAAAAATGTACGCATTATTAGTTATTACTTATTAGATACAGTTCGTTTCTTTTTCATTTTTTAGACCGTGTACGTTTGAACTTTGTGTATAGTTATATCAATTTGATAAGCAATAATATGGGTTATAGTCCAGTACAAATTATCCACAATTGTATCGAGTATAATTTAACATAGTAGTGTAGACTATTAAGATAAGACTATTTGTATTTACTTTATACTATAAAATATAGGCATACCTATGTTGTATAGGCTACATATTTCGATATATCTAATAAGTGAGATATAGTTTTCAATACATTATTCATTTTATCAACTAAGTTCATAATTTTTTTCTTTTAGACTTTTTAGTTAGTAAACTAAACCAATGAATCTAGGAAATATTATTTTTAATTAACATTCTTATTTTAATATATTACCCACTAACCAAAATAATACATATTACAAAAAATAAAGGTGTCTAAATAAAAAAATTATTTTCATAAAAATGAATTAAAAATATATTTATGGATTCCATAAAAAGTAACAAATGAAAATACTAGCAACATGATGTTTTTTCGGATACTAAAATATAACGTGCATGCATACTTTGGATTGTTTGAGACACCATGGAAATTTTTAATCTATTTTAATTAAATTATCGATGGTAAACCTACGTAACTACTTAAATCGGAAGTACCCAAAGGTTATGGAGGTGAAAAAAACGTTCTCATAGACAATTATAAGTGATTCAGGTTTCTTTAAAGCCCAAAAAAACATTTACCACAATCGCTTTACGGCCTGGAAAACATTATACAGGGGGACACCCATTGTTCTACAAGGTGTATCATTATTGTATATTTGTTATTGGTGCGTTTACATTTTTTTTTTCGATTACCAATTCAAATGAGACCTCATAATATATAGTGTGTTAGGGGAACCGGATAGTATTGAATTCACCTGGCTACTCGTTAGGCATATCATGATATTACATGCTATAAGGGTCAAGTACCTTTTACAACTTAATAAATTTTAAAATCGCGCTATGCACGTATTACATATAGCAGTAATCAAGGAAGAAAGGTATCCGAAGACGAACTACGCTTAAAATATGACAGCAGAAGAAAATGATCAGTTTCTTTTTAAGATTAAAGACGATTTTATACGATTATTTAGTAGATATATAAAATTTGGAATAACTATATTATTATCTTTATATCACCTTTATTATTAATCTAACTAAAACAGTGTTGTAGTATCCTTTGATTCATGAGGTTAAGGGATATAAAATTGTATTATTTTCATTAGCTTCAACTTTATTGCAATACCAATAAATATTAGTAAAAACTAAAAACTATGTAAATTATTCAAATACGACTATTAATTTTAAACCAAAATAATAATATTAAATTATTAAAACTCTGTTTAGATTTTTTTATGTTTAGAAATATATAAAAACTAATATTTGGATGAGTGAATGGTATGGACCAAGGCGAGGTGATTCAGAAATATATATATTTAAGATATTGTAAATTTATACTATTCTCAATACTTTTATATCTCTTTAAATTATCAAATTTTTATTAGTTATATTGCTATATACTATATTGGTCATATCCGTACGATAATTTATAGATATATTTCAATGATAAATCTGTGATTCTTAATTCTTATACATTTTTTTTTTTTATAATATAGATTTTTTATCCTTTCATCATTGGTAATGATTCATTACAAAAAAAAACTTTTATTTGAAATAAACAGAAGAAGTTGTTTAGAGAACTCATTAGCAAAATACCAATAGTATCTCCCTCTCAAAACGGTAAATCTATAGACTCACTTTTCTGTATGAATGTAAAAAAAAAAAGTTAGAAAATCCCATATATTTTAAGTACAGTGATATCATTCTTTTTATTTTCAAATTTTAATAATATCAGTTTAAATAAATGTATTATATTATTTATATGAAATTGCACTTTCTATTTTATAGTAGTGTACCCCAAAAAATGTATTTAAAATCTTGTTCAGTCGATTAATATTTAATTATGAAAATAAGGAAAATAATTGTATGATTCGTGTACACGACAACACTAACGTCTCATTACGCCTTTTTTTTTTTTCATTAAATTCTAATAGAATAGAAATCTTTATCAACATTTGTATTAAAAGTAAAGGAATTGAATACGGTACAAGCCAAGTATAGAGCCATATTTTAATGCAATAATCTAGTAATGTTATAATAATATGTATTTTGTATGGACTCTGTAATTGTTTGTTTTAATTTATCATTTCTGCGGGTAAATTAATAAAATAGATTGGTAGGTATGTATTTAAGATACATAAATTTGTTTTATCTTTATTAATATATTGCATAATAATATTTTAAATGCTATAATAATATAATACAATATCATAAAATAATATTGTAATAATTAATATTATTATATTATAGGTATATTTACGCATCACACATATTAAAAACGTGAATAGGTAGGTAGTATATGATTTGAAAGACTATAGTCTATGTAAAATATAATTTAAAATATTTTTAATTGTTCTTTGATTACACATTTGATTGAATTAATATCAATCATTAGGTAATTCTGAGCAATTAGATAATTTTTATAGAAAATAAAAGTACTTGTAACAATTGTACGTGTCTTCTTTAAACGATCTTTTAGTAAGAATAAGAATAACGAACGGGACTATCTATAATTACAAGTTTGGCACAACTAGGTATACAAAAAATATAGCCATTTTTTATTAAATAAAATTCTTTAGTAGGTATTATGATGAAATACAAATTAATTATAGTTGGTAAATTTGTAGACAATTGTTATGAATTATGACAATTAGTTTTCTTTCAAAATTATATTACGTCAGAATAGATATGTTTTATAGTAGGCGCCAATATAATCTATGTGAAGAGCTTTTAGTTGTCTGTAGATTAGATAATATTTAATTTGTTTTGAATACACACATTTTAAATCACAATGTTCTTGGATATAAAACACACGCAAAATGTTTACTTGCGCTTTAAGTTAAATAAAAAAAAAAATACAACCGTAAAGACATTACCCATACACTATATAGTAAGATATTATGTATATTACTAAATAAATAAGTGCCTACCTTAACATACAATAACAGCAGGTACCTAGGTACCATATATTGTTGTTCAAGGGTCTTAAAGTATAACTTCCCAATTTTTTACAAAATGATTGGTACCTAACTGCTATAACAGCTATATATATTATAATATATTAGCATTGGAAGCTTGTTACCCTGTTACATTTTACTAAGTATAGCTGGTCGTAGGTACCGACATACCGAATACGGTATACGGTATACTAACTCTAAAGTATTTTGCACCAATAAATAATATTAACTACCAATAAACGCAGTATTATATTTTAAATGATTAAATAAAGGATTAACTTTATAGCATTTCAATTCAGTATAAGATAGAACTTTGTTAAACAGATAACCTGATTTTGTTAAAGTTACTATTATTAGGTTATATCTATGTAGGTACATAATATATGTACAATTTTAATGTTTTAAGTATGCATATAATGTTAAATATAATATACAATTTAGGTATTACTTTTATTTTGTTTAACATATACTATAAAACTTAATGTACAAATTAAGTTAATTTTATGTACTATAGTCTGCAGTTTTATAAAAGGTGACTAATGCATGATTATTGAATAAGCCCTAATATTAAGTTATAACTAATATATTAAATATTTTTTAAATTTATTTATTATCTTAGTTTAATATTCTAATCTTTTAAATTTTTTTTATAATTATTTAGGTGATTATGATGTATGTAAATTGTAAATATAAAACAGTTATATACTCAATATTTATTGTAGATATACACTAATAATTATTACCTATTAATCTTTTTAGATTCCAAATAAATCAATAGACGTATTTCATGTAAATAAATGTATGGTTTTACAATAATTATGTTTTTTTAACTATTACTTTTATATATCCTCTTAGAAGGAAAAATTAGTTTAATTTTTTGAATGCAATCATATTGAATTGATTTTTTTTTATTATTATTAAAATTTAAAACAGAACTACTCGTATCTGTACAATTATTTGGTACAATAAATAATTTTTATGTAGATATCTATTGTATACAATTATTGTGAGAACAGTGAATGTGGTGATGAGGAAGTTCCTATATTAGTAGTAATACCTCATTATTTAAAACTAAATATTTTATGTTTGTAAATAGGTACTCAAACGAAAGTTAAACTACCTAATATAATCGTTGAAACCTTAATATACGAAAGAGAAATTAATAACAGCAGGCGTAAAGGTTGTTTGTAATAAGAATACTCATCTCGTTTCACTCATCGTAGGGAGTCGTGAAATAGTATTATTAGTAATAATTTAATAATAATTTATTACCTATAATATGGTTATTTCGCATTGTATTATAATCTTATATTTAAATTAACGATAATTTATCAACAATGAATTTTAAAACGATTTTAAGCGGAATTTTACTTGTTATTTTTCATAATATACTTATTTGACGCTCGACCTGTTTTTGCACAAAGTATACACAGCTTGTGCACGACCCAGACTACATCACCAGATTTGGGTCACGAGCCTATACCGAGGCCCATATAAAATATTCCCAGGGGTTGTGCTTCGGTTAGTAGGTCACGGTCGCTATATAGGTCTATAGAAATGCGCAAGTGTTGTTCGGCCGTGCGGGGATGGTACGAAATAATATGCGTATACACTGAAATATACAGAGTGGTTCTGTAAGCATTTTGTATAAATTTTAAATTGTTTTAGTATATTATGAAGATATCGTGAAAAGTTGCAAACAGCTCTCACATTTAATATAAATATTGGATTATTGGATTCGATTTAAAAAACAATATATTTTACCAATAAATGTATACAATATAGTTTTCGACATAGAGTTAATTTTCGGATTTTCAATTATATTTGTGAAAATTGAAATAAAAATACATATTAAACTTTAGGAAAATTTAGGTTATTTATTATTATGGAATTTTTCAACCAATCTAAAAGTGACAAACTTTTTTGAATAATTCTTTTGCTATTCAACAAATTAAACAAATAAAAAATCATTCATTAATTTAATAGTTATATTTGCAATATGCATATATGATGAAATAACGTTTAATTAAATACAAATACTAAAGTAGATATCTAAGATAAAATAAACTATGATATCTAACATAACAATTGTAATCGCATTTTAAAATGGTTAAGTGCAGAAATCGATAAAAACAATTAATGATTGAATGAAACCTTGACTTGTTTATTTTTTTTATTTCCGTAATCAGGGGTAGTTTTTCACTGCCTAAGACCCGGGCCAAGGACATCGCTAGTGTACATCCTAGCAATAAATCATAATTTTAAAACTTTAAGAAGAAAATAAATAAATATAAAAATATTTATAATAATATATCATACAGTATACAATAATAAAAAAAAAAAAACAGGGATCTTGCTTTTATACTTCATAAGTTTTGAGCGTACTTTGTAATTTTGAATAGGTCAAAAAATAATAAGTATGTTTTAAATTTAAATTCAATTATACATCATTGCATAAGTTAAGCGATTTTAAATAAACGTGATGGATTGATCAGAATATACTTTTAACAATAGTTTGTTATATTAATTATACTAATATTTTCTTAATTCATTTTATACGCTAAACTAATTTTTATCAAAAATATGGTATAAAACAATGATATCTAAGTCAATATTAAATTTACATACCTGCAATGGTGTGAAATTTAAATGGGCCTGTATTAGCTTAAAATGTATTTAAATATTTTAAGAATTGTATGGTGTATAATAAGTTATAATATACAGAATGTTGAAATATTTTGCAGTCTCCATGATCAATATTTTTCAAATTACAATATAATAACTATAACTATTTGAGAAAAATCATAAACTTTAATTAAATATTTTATTAATTAATTACAACTTAAGCTTCAATCAATAATTATAAAAAAAAGTATTGTGTGCTAGTTTGACAGAGAAACAATGACTTCTTTTCTAAATTACAAAAAAAAAAAAAACCGATTTTATAGATAACTAGTATTGCACATAAATTTCTGTCTCCCCCTTCAACTATTTTAAAAAGTATTGTGATACAAATTGTGATGACAGACATAAAAAGAATTTCTTGCTGCGTTCATATTCTAGAAAATTATGCATTATTACAATGATATTATTATTTATTAGTTCATTAATTATTTACGTTAGTAATAATATAAGGTAGATAATGTTCATAAGAATAGACAATAGCGTACGTTAAAAATAGAAAAGTATAAAATAAAATAATAAATATCATGTGTGTGTGTATGTGAGTTATTATATATACATAAGTGCACTGTAAAGATGTTAATTAATATAAATGTTATGTTTAAAATAACTTATTCCGTAAATTTGCCAACTTCTAAAAAAATTACATTAAACGAATTGCATGGTCAAATGGTTTAAAGTGAATTACTTATTTATTTTAATTATTTACCTTGTGTCTAGTTATAAAACAAATCTCAGTTGTTTTATTAAGTACATAAATTATATTATTGTGACAAATCGCATTTTTTTTAAATAAGTATCTATGATCAGGTATGCATATAATTCAATTTTAATATTGATCTTTGCATATAAGTAGTAGGTATTATTTGTTATTATTATATATAGGTACTTTATAAGCGACACATTTATGTAAGTAATTCATTCGCTCATAAAATATTAATTTTTATTAATAAATAAAGATTTCATTTACTATTTAGTATAATGTAAGACTAATAACTATATGTATTTGTATTAACTATGAAAATTGATGAAATGGTTTCATTATAATAATTTGTAAATAATCCAACATTAACCAAGCCTAATAATTTTTTTATTTTAAACATCTTATTTTCTATAGTTATACCAAAATGTCCATATAAGTATAATAACTTAATTAAGTTAATTAATAACTATTAAAAGTTATAACTTTAAAAAAAAAAATGTATTGATACCTACTTATTAAGTATTATAATGTTAATTATTCATTACATTACATTTTAAATTCAAAAATAAGTACTTATTTTTAAAGAAAAAATAGAAATGGTTACAACAGATAATAATTATTTATATACTGTTAATAAATACATTAAATATGGTACCTATCAGCTAACATACAGTCCACATCTAATAAACGCGTGATCTTAGCCACTAGGAGGTATCTACCTATATATAGTTCAGTGTAAAATTTTCAATTTTTATTCTGCCGTTAACCGTTTAATAATCAAATTTAAATTATTGTTTGAACCTAATTTACAAATAATGTAATTTAATATATTTGTTCATTAACAAAAAAAAAAAAAATATATTTTTAACATTGTAAACTAAATTGTGTATTGCACTCACACACAATTTTAGTACGTAATATTATACCTTATAAACTTAGTTTTGAATTAATTTTGAAGTAAGATAATCATAATGTATATTAAACTTTAAAACAATATAAATTGTTTTTAAACAAAATAAATTATTTACACTTATATATAAAATATATATATATTATATATGTACTCAACACTGTACAAGTATTGAGTATATTATAGACTACCTATAGAGTATCGATCGTATATATGAAGTTACGTTGTTACGTGATATTGAATTACTACATAGATATACATATTATATATTAAAGTTATGCATACATACACTAAAATAATCTATTAATCATTTTATCAATGTGTGCAAATAAATAGGAAAGTTCAAGGTACCATAACTTGCATTTTTTATATTAATAATTAATAAGCTTAAAAAACATTATTTTAATCTGTTTTTATTAATTTTTTTATAAATGTAGTTGATCAGAAATGTTCACAGGGTGAAAAAGCTTGAAAATTTAATATAAGGTTTCTTGAACTGATAGATGTTTAAAATTTTTAAAGATACATATTATGTACGATTTCTATTAAGTACTTGAAATTTAAATATTAACAAAATGCATTAAAATCACAAAAATTATCAATTAATGTTGTAGTTAAGAATGGTATGAAATGTTCAACTTTTAAAGTTAAGAATTGAATATTTAATACAAGGTTTCTCATAAGTAGTTATACTGTAACCAAAAATTCATGTAGACATTTTAAGTTAAAAATTAGACGTCATTAGATATTTAATCAAAGAATATCATTTTATTCATTTTTTTTGTTACTTAAAAATATAATTCATGAATAAATACATGAACATTTTAACGTATGCTATTATATTTTATTTATACAATGAAATTTCCAAGTACAATGTTATTGGAAAAAATTAGTTCAATTTAGTGTTCCAATATATTATATGTATCTTAAAACATACTTAATATTATAGACTGACAGACCATCTTCGCTCAGTTTTTTCCTATACAATAACTTGAATTTGAATCTAACACAATATACCTATAATAAATAATAATGACTTACTCCTTAAATGACTGAGGTACACTCTACAAGCTACTGTATAGCAGAATAGTTATCTATTTTACCCCTTTTTTATATTAATTCTTATACGAAAACTAGAGCTCAACTGTAAAAATGTTAACTAAAAAAGATTCTAATTTTGTTTTCCTAATAATATATTACTATTAATAACAAATTTGGTATTCTACCTATCTATCTCTACACTTCTAAAGGTTATTGTATTATGACTCTCCGATTAGTTTTCTGGCCATCCTATTTGTAATTCTTCACATAGCAATTAAATTGGCAATAGTTCAGTTAATTACTTGGCTATAATAAAAAATGGTCATACATCTGCAGGGGTCGAAACAATTTAAGAAAATTATAATATTTTTTGTTTATTTGGTTATAACAAGTTAATTTAATTTAAATTTTTAACATATTAATGCAATAATTATGAATTAACAAATAATTCCGTTTTTGTGTTATTTATATAAATCGGTATATATTCCATGCGATTTTATACTCATATTTTAGTATAAATATATATTATCATTTACTAGTCAACATTATATAATTTGTATTAAATAATTGGTTATAAAAATGCTAAACCTAATACTAACTACAATGTTTATAATACATATTTCAATATTTGTAAATTATAATGGTAATATTTTCTTTATCGAATTATCATTATAGAGATAAATATAAACTGTAAATATGTAAAAGCTGTAACGTCATAAGTTAGTCACAAACCAAAATAGTTATTTTTATAAAATTTCAGAATTGTATCTACAGAAATGTAATGGTAAAAACAAAATGTATTACTTATAAAAATTAATCAAATTGTGAGTTTTAATAAATTACTTTGCATTTTTGCTTAAATGTTTAGTAGGCATTACCTACGATGGAAACAATAAATGTATAACTAATGTAGGTAAGAGGTAACCCTATCCTCTTAAAATCAGCTCGAATAAAAAACTATAGTAATTTTTAAATGAATTTGTTTGGATTATAGATAATAAATAAGTATTTATTTAAAAGCACACTATTCCTATATAAGATTAAACCATCTATAACAATCACTTTTTTGTTTTTAATAGTTGTAATATTAAAAGTAAATTTAAAAATAGCCATAATTCGCCTAAAAAATTAACCACATAAAAACCTATTTGATAATTAGTCGATTTGTTCTACTACTAAAACCAATAACACGAATTTTTTTCTGTTTAACACTCATTTACCACATTGTATCCACCTTCGTATGGGAGGTTTCTCTAAAAAATATTCATTAGAGGTTAGAAAGTGAAACGCCTGTAATACGTTTATATTACTATATATATAATATATAGATAATTTAATTTTAAGAAATAGATATCTAAGTAGGTGCATATTCCTGTATCTATAATACATTCACAAAATTCTTCTTACCTATCATATTATTGTTGTACCAAAAATATGTGAATTTATAGATGGTTTCAATCATTTGGTAATTAAACAATGTTACTCTTGTTATAAAATGTAGTATTTTTAAAATATCATTTACGTATTATATTTAAAACTTCAGACAATGTTTCTAATACCTACTATGTCAGCTGTATACCAATGATTTTATAAATAATTCTGGTGAACTATACCTATTTTAACTTTTTATACATAGGTACATATTTTTTTATAAAAACGGGTTTATTTTAAATTAGAAAAATACTTATGATTTAAAATTTAAATTTAAATCAACAGTGTAGAATATCTTAATGATACGATAGTATATAATGGACAACGATGTTAGTATGTTACATAACGACAACACAAATACAAATATAGTTTTTTTTCACGTATCGAACCCAATGTAGTCACGTAATTAAAGAGCTCAATCTTCATCGATAGTTACGGTTGAATGTCAATAGTTTTTCTAATCTACCGATCACAAAAGATATATTTATAGAAGTTATCGTTAGGTTCAAAAACAGTAACTATGCAGAAAATGTACAGACAAAAGACCTATTTAAATATATATATATATATCTGTTTTATATGTAGGTAGTCTTATTAACTCGGTCAAATGAACCCGCTTAGTCCATTTATAAAAAGTCATCATAATACAATAGCAATACCTACGTTTATAATAAAATGGCTCAATCCCAAAAGTATGGAATGGACAAGACATTTTTGAAGTCTGAAGAAAAAAACAATAGAATCAATAATATAAGGTAAAAGTTGTGTATGTATGACTGACGACTGTACGAGTAATGAGTATAATACTAAAAACTAACGAATATGTTTCTACTACAAAATTAAAACTTTAATTTGCAGTATAGCGAACTTCGGGCAGTAAAATAATTGTACTTATACTGTACTACAAGGTATAATTTTGTATAATTTGTTTGTATAATACAATCGTATTATATGCGACCATACGGGAACTGGAGATAGTTTAAGAAAATTTAATTTTTGGTAGTATCTCAGTAACTATACATAAAGAATCCGTTTAAGCTTTTCTACCACTCTAAAAAATATTTTTTAAAATAAGTTATAGACAATAATAAACATAACATATTACGTTGTCTATAATGAGTTTATATTAGTGTATGTTTGTATTTCAAATATATTTACCTTAACATTTACTTGAATTCATAATAATAATAATTTATCGTAAAGAAAAATTTACAATACATGATAATGCTCTTTAAGAGCAAAAAGTACAGTAGGTAATATTAAATAAATGTTTTACAACTATAATTTGAAAATATGAGAATGATAATAATATGTATAAAGTAGGGATGTGAAAATTAATCTTAAAATTAGATACATATAAAATTTATTGAAATTTGCAATTATATATAAATATTTAATATTAATACAAAATATAAAATCATAAGTTAATACTTATAACTTTTTCCAAATAAAATTAAATGTAAATTATCAATTAATAAAATTATATTAAGAGAGTCATAAACTCATAATATAACTATAGTTTTGATTTTTTTTAGATTACACATAAGACATAAAAAGTATTTTTTTAAAGTGGAAAATGTGGATTGGTATATTATTACTGTAACTATTTAGGTAATTGATTCAATATTTGATGATATTTTTATACAAACCAGTGCCAATGCTATAAACCTACTATTAGTAATAATTAATTATCGGCAAATGAAAAATAAATAAGTTGAATAGCCATGTTTCTTTTTAATTTCATTAGCCAGTATATTTACAATGTGTATAATTATTCAAATAATGAAAATAAATATGACGTATTATATAATATTATATAATTATACATATTATAGTACTTACTAAGTTAGGTATTTAAATAGTGTGCGCTTGAGAAATTCTAACTATAATATATTAATTGATATAGGTATATACATTAGATGCCATTGCAACCGTTTGTTAAATAAACAATTATAATATGTCATGATAATAAGTAGTAATTACTAATTATAAATTAGTATATAGATTATAGGTGTAATTTTGACACTCCCACGATTTAATACAATAGTAGGTAGATACAACTTTATAAAACCAACTTGGTCATTAATATTGAAATCAATGCTCACTGACCAACCCCTCCCTTATGTAATTATAATCAATTTAGATCTGTCACATTTTAACTTTTCATTAAATTCGCATGTACGTATACTATAGTCGTTAATATATTATAATATTGTATTGATTCAACCATAAAACAATTTCCGAGAAACAGCTAGTGGCGTCGTACATATTGTACAGTCATCTGCTACGCCGCAACGGCATTGACGAGTGACGACGCCACCAACTGATACAAATATACAAAACCAATGACTGTCATTGAATGACGTAAACATATTATATTGTTATTATTCGCATAAATATAAAACTATACGCATTTTTATTTTATTTTCGTCCGCACATTGCACTTGGTATAAAATGAAAATAAAAGTTCTCTGCACAGACCATGCAATTATCACTGCTGTAAAGGTTTTTAATTTATATTATCTAAACAAAATGCACTATCGTTGTTATATAAATATTTTACAATATTGTATAATATATTATTATATCAATATATATCATATTATACACTATACCTGTTGCGCGTACTATTAAAATTATTACAACTGATCATATATAATTATGATTTTAGTCAATAATATATACCTAAACATATTCAAGCATTGATATAAAATAATATAAAATACCAGGACAAGTCGCTAGCATGTATGTACAAAAATTGTAAATTAGCTAAAACTGTAGTCTTAAGCTCCATGAAGTTAGTCATCAGTTCAAAATTTCAAAATTGTGAAGTTACTTAAATACTATATAAAGCTGTTGTGTACTTATAAATATATACTATATAGGTAATAGGTATCTATGCATTTTATAATTGTAGGCTCCAGCTAAGTCGATCGATCGTAAAGAGTGTTCTGTGTAATACCCCCTCTTCACCCCTATCAATATGCCTTTATTCATTATATACGTCATCGCATTATAAGCAAAATATTACACTGTTTTGAATTTCATTTAAAAATAACAATAAATAGTTTTGCGCATTACAATAATCGATGTGATATATTATGCCTATCTTATTACAATGGTTATAATATTATTATAAAATAATATTATTGTCAATATTGTCAAGGTAAATAGCGTGTTTACACGAGAATTGGCAGCCTGGCCACAGCGAGAGAATTGCTGGGCGGCGATGGCGAGTTCACCACTAGGGAGTGTGCGTGAAAAGTTCTATACAGGGGTGAGTCAAATAGTGTTGCGGTAATATAGCGACCTTGACCGAGTGTTACGTGTGTGTGTACGAAGCAAAGACGATTGAAAACTTTATGACGGAATAGACAAAAACTCTACTAAAAGGTTACTGAGGGGCTCTACCCGGCGAGGGGGACGGAGTACATGGTAAGTTGTATATATAATAGAAACTGGTGTACGGTTGTTCAACGGCAAAGTCGATATTTTTGCCCTAACAATAATATTATTATTATTGTCGTAATGCGTAGTACTCTCTAATAATATAATATTACACATAATACAGGGTGTAACAGAAATAATTAACTCAAAATGTAATTTTTTTCTAACTGTGCAAAACTTTTATTCTTATTAATTTAAAAATATATGTATATTTATATTTATCAACATATACCTAAACCTATTCATTCAGATATTAGGTTTGTGATAATGTTAAGTTAAATATTAAAATAATAATAATAAAAAAAAAACAATTATACCGATCGGCCATTAGATTAAAAATTATTAAATGGTTATATAATGATACAAACATCTTTACCAATTATATTTCTGTTATACACATCTACATACAGAGCGATTCAAAAGTCCTATCCATGACCTACCTACATATTAATCTATAATAATTTATAATATTTATGATTACATATACAATTATATATACAATAGATAATAAATATTATAATGTTTTTAGTATTTATAATTTGAACACACCAAACACTCGTCATCTTGGTGTAGCCTGGTGTAGGTATTTAAATAATATTGTTATTTTGAATTTTCATATTAGGTATACCTATATTATATACGCTTTTGAAGCGAAATCGGAAATACTTATTATAAGACTCCGGTACACTCAATTCAAAAGAAAAATACTATATTATCATCTTGTTGCAGATTCGCCGTTATAAAACTCAAACTGTGTATTGTGTAATCTTATATTATAAAACGACAACTATATTATTATATTATTTATTATACCTATATCGCATTGAATTTCTCGATCAGTTAGCCTTAAACACAACAATACAGGTGAATGCAATGGGTCGTAACACTGTTTGAATGTACCTACTGTTTATTTAGGTATGCGAATAAATATTGCTTTTTCTGGCCTGTTTACGAGCTGATATTAAAACTAATCAATACGAAAAGGTGTACCTACACAACACATATAATACACACGGCGGTGACCCAGTAAAAACGAGCCGCTGATGCAGCAGCAGCAGCAGCAGCCGCCGCCACGATTTCTTTGTTGTTCAGTTCGCGGGCTCGGGCGAGGGGTGAGTTACATGCGCAGGCCAACCGAACAGTAACGGTCGTATGTATGTATATTGTACATAGACAAGGATGGCGTAGAGGGTAAGTCCCGCACGACTTAGGCGGTATATATAGGTAGTGTATATATATGTCTATCGGTATGTATATAATATGAGGGAAGTATATATATATAAATGTACACAGTTTCGACCGAAATGCGAATTCGTCGCCAAAGTACGAAAATAAATTTAAATAAAAGGTTTTTGCATTTCGGCGAGTGTATAATATAAATATATTATTTATATTGTTCGCGAGCGCCTGTGCAGGATGACAGTCGACGTTAGGAGGATGGTATGAGGCCGTCGTTAGCTCACTAGCCACTGTATATACGACTAGTATAATAATACATTAATACTGTATATGTGCAATGGCATCGGAAGCCGGAAAACGTCACGGTTTGTTATAGTTATAATATAATATATGACAACTGCTGTCGTCGATCGAGTAGGTTTTTTATACTATACTTACTATAATATCAAACGGAACTATCAACCAATATAATACGACGATAATCATCATCATCACGATAGCGATTTAAATACCGTAAAATATGACGTGTACACGCACGCTAACGGTAGACGGCAGGAAGTGCAGTAAAACCGTTTTGAAAAAAAAAAATATGTGATGTAAAGATTATAATAATATCATACATATGTTATGTATATATAATGTTAGTGTTAGGTGGAAATCTAGTTTACCGTCTAAATAAGAGGGTGACAAAGAGCGAGAACAGCTACTCTGGCTTTTTTTTTAGAGGACACAAATATTTTTAACGTATATTTTTTAAATCATTCCCCATGACTTATAAGGTTATTATAAAACTAATTAATAAAACTAAAAAGAATATTTTTATGTAGTTTAGCATAGTGAATATTATACATAATATACTATTAACATAAATCGTTTCAAAGTTATTAATTAAATTATAATAGCAATAAATAATTACATGTTTAACGTTTAACCTGATAATTTGAGTTTATTTTTGCACATGCAATCCTTGGCGTTATATTTAATTATAATCAATATAGATAGTATGATAGGCATCTACAGACTATACAGTGGCGTAGTTCGGAAGTTACAAGTTAGATCTATGTAATAGAGAATGATCAAAATGTTGCTAAAATAACAGTAACAAGAATACTTGACCTTTTTTTTTTTGTTATGAAAACGGGTGTTTCTATTGCTTTTATTGACTTTGAAAGCACACCCTTGGGCACATCATAGCTACTTTCATCACTCGATCATGTCGGGAAAACTCAAATAAAAAGAAAAAAGTGAAAAATAATATGATGGTTTAGTTAACACTATATGTATATTATATAGGTAGTCATTTAAACAAATCGAAATCGAACCAGCCGAAAAGTTGCTAATACAAACTATGTAACCGTTATTTATGATACTTTCATTCCGAATAAATATATTATTATGATTATTATGCGGTCAGTATTAGATTTTTTTCTAGACTTTTATTATTACAAATTTGATATTCGATTTTCATAGCGTAGAGGTACCTATATAATATAATATGTTTAATGGAGATGAGCAGTTATTGAATACGCCCTATATAAAATATATACCTAGGGTATAAAAAAATTATACGGAGAGTACACTTTCGCCCTTATAAATCATATAGCTATTAACTAATAGTTAATTAGGAACGTATTAGTCAAAAGCAGATTTAGCAACTAGTTGCCCGAAGCGCCACATTTGTATAAAAGTAAAACCAAGTACCTAAATTAAGTAGTGAGAGTGTATAATTATAATAAATACCTACTATTGATAAATATTGTTTTTTTATTTCTCTTTTCTCTTTATAGTATGTTATCAATATATTAAAATGCATTGGCAATCGGTAAATATCTTTTTGTACAAATAACATATTATTCAATTAACATTCCTAGATCCATGCAACTCAAACCTTTCTATTATAATAATAAATTAACATAATTTCACGATTTTTCATTATTTTAACTTTTTTTCAGTGTTTGTTAAAGTAATTTGAGAATATTAAACTAATGTTAGTTGATTTTATTAATTGTCAAGTATTCAAGTAGGTATCGCTTATATCTATAATCTATATCAATACACGCACTATACATATGTGTAACATTACTCGCAATATTATATTATATCAATAAAGGCATACAACACTAAAACGTTTACCGGACCATTCAAACTATAAAGTTATTTAAAATAATATGTATTTTACTTAGGTACGTAGTTACGTCTGTATAAAATGTTACTTGTGGATGAAAAAGAAATTGATTAGGGGTGACAATCTGTCTCAACGCGAAACGCATTATTATTATGGTAACATGACATAGTATTACATACATATATTGTATTAATTTTATTTAGACTGAGATTGAAGTCAGACTAGTCAGAGTGTATACTGTATATTTTATAACCAACCGATGTGTTGGTACACGCACTAGCATAGGCGCCCGCAGGAGGGACCAGGGGGGCCTTCCCCCCGATTTTGTGGCCAATGTTTGTATACCTATTACAGAATTTTACCAAACCTAACTTAGGATTTTATATAAACATGTATATATGCTTCGAGCATTTATGGTGTAGTATCGTGTGTTCAATCATTTTGAATACCTAATGCATTTGAACGCGCCACTGTAATAATTACAGCGAATTGAATAAAATATGTAAATATATAATGGAGTTGATTGAATAGGAAAAAAATGTCGGATATTTTCCGATAACGAAGTGAGGAATACATGACAGATAATGAGTAGACAGTGGAAATTTAATTTAATGTCGTTGAAGCTTCGTGCATTGTATTCAAAAAACGGTTAACTCGTAGAAATTGACAATCGATATCCTAAATAGAATTATTCAAAGTCAAACACTCAAACCATAGTAATATAGTATCTATTATGTATACACATATATATATATATACTGGAATATTGCATTTAAACATCCCCAGTCCTTATAATCCTTATAGTAATATCCAAATATTTAAAGAAACGACATTAAAAAGGTGGGTACCGCTCAGCTGCACATTAGGACACTATTATGGGTGTGATAAATTTGAATTTAATGATGTATCATTGTATAATCCATAAGGAAAACGATTCCTGCTGACGGTCAGTCAGCCTATATCACAAACTAAATTTCATGATATATTTTTTAATATACTATAGCTATTAAAGTAATTTATTTTACTTTTAATACTACGGTATATAGATAAATTTTTTCCAATATCACATTCATTAAATTATAAGTAGGTAGGTACTAATATAATTAATATATATTTTTATCAAGTTATATCAACTTGTATAACTCAAAATATAATAACATATTTCTGTAAATATCGTAAAACAGTAAAAATAAATTCATAATATCTTAAAATAAATCAAAAATATTAATGTATACCTATAGAAAAATCCATAAGAATACAATATACGTAAGTTTTATGTTCTCATAAATAATGTTTTTAAACTATAACAAAATAATTAACATGGTTATTAATTATCGTTTTAATAAGTACCTAATTTCGTCCAAATTCCAACTTAAAATTAGTTTTATAAAATAATTCTCTTTATTATATAATATCTCTTAGACTGTATATTTTCAGTAAGGAGTACTAAGGACTGCTTAAGAGAAATCTTTTATTTTATTTTCAATATTTCGATATAAAAAGAAAAGTTTTCATAAATTTCTAACCACAAAATAATTTATTCATTTCTAAAATGTTGATGAATTTTGTTGTACCTACTAAATTATCAGTTTATGAGTTATAAATATTTAAAGTTTAGGTAAACAGAATAGAAAACCAAAATTTTTTTAAGTTATACCTCAATAGGTACTTGTATCTCTCCACTTTACTCACCTAAGCTTTAAATACTTATAACTCATGAACTACTTGTCTGAACTTCAATTTGTATGTAGGTATCGAATTACTTAGAAAATATCATACTTCAGAATAATTAAAATGCATGTTGTAATTCAAAAAGTAAAAACCTTAAAAAATATATTATTTTTTTTTTTAATGTTGCTTTATTTTGACTCGATATTATATAGACATTTTTTTTTCAAAAACATTAATATATTTTGAAATAATAAATAGTGTATTAAATATAAATATTTTATTATTTATAATGTTCTTAAAAATAGACTAATATCGTTTCTAAAAAAAATTGTTTTTGTTATAAAATGATGTATCATTGAATTCAAATTTAATACTTTCATTACAGCAGAGACCTATACACAATTACAAGGTATACTCAAATCATAAAGCAGAGCTAGTTCCTCATTTTTTTTTAATAATTTTAATGTCATTAAATAATTTATAAAAGTTTCTATTTCTGTATATACCTACTAACTACTTACATGTACCAATATGATTATGTATATTATAAAAAAAAAATATGTTTTTAATAATATTTTAAAATAGCAGTTGTGTAACTATAATAAATAACTTATTTTTTAACGATTAAAATGAATAGCAATTATATAATTACCTATTCATACAATCATAATCATTGCAGTATTGCACTACATAGCATGTTTAAGAACATTATCATTTTCCTCTAATATTGTACCAATGTATTTCCGCCAAATTACAAATTGACTATTAACCGAATCCGCGTTTCCAAAAAAATTATTTTTATGCTATTAAAAGTTATTTAATTTGTAACTTTGACAGCACAGATAGTTTATTTAAAAAACATTAGAATACGCGTATTATACAATTTAATAAAAAAAAATAAAAATTGAATTTATAAAATCTAAGGAAAACAGTTTTCTACATGTCTCTAAATTAAAAATCAATGATAATAAATAATTTAAATACTAATTGAATAACAAAAACTATTTTGAAGACGTGGTTTGTTTGCCTATATTTATTTTATTATACCTATTATTTTTTGATTACTATATATTAACTATATTGCAATAGGCTTATGTTGATCTAATTTTTGTCAAAAACGAATCGCATATATTATATAATATCTAGTAATTTCTAATACATACATTATTAGTTATTACACAGAATATTACTAGGTAGCTGTTGATTGAAGGGTTTGGTGCAAGAACCGTGTATATCCACTTTTTAAAATTATCTAGAAGAAGCAAATAACAAGTAATAACCTAATTATTTAAATTCTAATGCAGGTATAAATATTGCAAAAATATAATTGAATTCTCCAAATCATGAGCTAAATATACATGTATATATATATTTACAATTTATTCCTCAATTGTTATTAATTTATAAGTCAATACTTATACTGATCTCAGAACTGTATGAATAGATTCGTAGTAAAAATATCTTTAAATTATCTAAATATTTTTAAAAATAAATTTCATTGTGTATAGTACTATATTTTGGCCATAAAATGAAATGGGGAGAAAATAGTAATATTGGAAATTTGGAATGGAAACCATAAGAAACAAAAACCTAGAGGAAGACCTAGGAAAAGATAAATTGACGTGATGGAAGATCTCTAGGAGTCGAAGTCAAGTACTCAAATGTAGTAATGGTAGGAAAAAGAGTAGATATTCCAGAAGAAGAGGAAGCATCTAATAAAATAATATTTAAAAATAATTTTATAATATAGTTTTAATAAATATTATATTACAAAGAATTTATACCAACTGCTTTGTGCGGCATACTCATATAATAGTACACGTTACCTATACTCAATAAGTTTTGTCTGCTTTACGAGAATCTATGAAAGTGTTGTACATTTAGTTGCCTATACTTATTTTGCAGTTGAAAATACAATATCACAGAATAAATTATGGCCATTGTGGGATACATATAAAATGGACTTGCCATGCACCGACGTATTAGATAAAAAAAAAAAAAAAACACTTTTATTAAAAATGTGTTCTTAATAGATAATACGAGTAGTATAATATTCATAAATATACGAATTTCGTTATATTAATAAAATTGAATTAAGTAGGTAGCCAGCAGGTTTATTAAAAGACAAGATATAGGTAATCTTGAATGGTATTTATTAAATAAACTACGAAATTATATAAATATATTAATATATTATTAAACTAAATTACATTTTTTATTTAATCGTGTGAGGATAAAATGTTCTTAGGTTAGGTTCCCTACAATAGCTATTGTTGAGAATATTATGTATAAACAACAAATAATAACCCCTAGAAATAGATCTTATACATAAATTATAACCCGTGGTATGGATGGTTGGAAAATAATAGATACATAGTAAACTACAGGTTACAATGCCATAAAGGCATTTGTTTAAGAACTTTTTTTTTTTAACTCTTGTAAAAACAGTACTGCATGAATTAATTATTGAACATGGCAATAGGGTGTTACATGAAATTTTACAAAACCTTTAAAACGAGACGTATAAATTAACATAATATGAACGTCATAATCGTCTAATTTAATGTGAAGTTCTATAAGTTCTATACCTTTTAACAGTCTTAGCATATTGTACATAAATATTGCCAAAATTATTAAACATCTATGCTCTTTCTGTAGATCCAATAATAATTACCAAATCCCAATTCCGATGGACCGACACCATTACTAAAAATAAGTAATGCTATTTTAAAATTAAGATATGCATATAGTTTATCAATAGTAAAAAACATTTGTGTGCAAACTACCTATAATCATACAAAAAAGTTCAACGTTAATAGCGTATTTGAGAAGGTGATCAATCCTCATTCGCACAAAAATAGGGCATTGTTAATTTTTAATTTTATATAGTTGTACCTATCTATAATGGTTATACATTTATAATGATATAATTGCCAAGAATAAATTAAATTAAATTAAAAATAAATGTTACAAAGGAAAAAAATTTAGAAGTCGATTTAACATGATGGTATAATCTAAGGGAAATTTTTTTTATCAAGTTTCTTTTAAAATTGTAATTTAAGTTATCCGAGTTTTGAATTAACTTTCATGTTTGAATAAAAAGCATAAATATGTTTATACAGAATTATTTAAATTGAGATAAAATACAATTTTGATTAGTACTTTATATTTTATGGGTATGACTTTTTACCCAACGTACACACCAAGTACTACTAAACACTACACCTAATTTACTAGGTATCCAATACCCACAATGATGCAAGATTAATACTAAATTATTGTTTACCAACACTTATTATATACATTACATAGTAGTTTTTGACTAACAGTCTTAGAACATTCAACAATAATATTAGAAATCTTTCTTAAGAAAAATGGTTGGATATTTAATTTTTTGGAGCTACCTATAAATATTTTTATTTTTTAAATTGTTATTTAAAATACGATTATAAACAAACAGATAGTCAATACTTAATAAATATAAAGTTAAAATAATTTTTATTTTAGTGAGATGTCTTCATAAAAAAACTTAAATACATTACCTAATAATCTAATGTAGGAATTCAACAAAATTATATATTAGACAATAAACAATTTATAGGTGAATGGTATTTTTTTTTAATAATTCTATAACCAAATAAAATATTGCACTATATTTATTTGATTAATGTCCTTAAGGTTTTAATAATGAAATTGAATCTAATTAATTATAAAAATAAATATGATGAATTCAAATCAACTATAATTTAGTGTAACTTAAATGTAAGAACGAAAAAAAAAAATATAACAATTAATAAAAAAAATTTCAATTTAACAAGTTAAATGTATGAAAATTTTATGGATAGTAAATAATTCAAAATTTACTCATGACTCATGTCTGAATTCAAAAATAATATAAAAATTGTTATTACTGCTCAGTCATTTACCAAAAAAAAGATAGACATTTTTAAAAATAAACTACTTGGCTTAAATAAATAATTTTACAAATTCATTTTAAAATTTTTCTAAAAAAATAAATAAAATTAATGATTTTAACAAAATTTATTTCATTTATCAGGTCATTCTGTTACAATCATTATTTTAAAATAAATAAAACAATACTCAGTTTATTATATAGTTCAACTTTTTGATTGTTTTTTTTTGTGAAAAATGCATAGAGAAAATATCATTAGACATTGCAACTGTATGCATTCGCTGTCTGTCTTATGTATAAACAATAAACATATAATGTACAATATGACAAATATACATTCAATGATTTCAATGTGACAAATTGAGTGTTACATTTTAATAATAGAAAGAATTGACTTGTTATATTAAGTTAAAGATAAGAACATTTGACAAAGTGTTAACTTCTTCAATATTTTAATTTTTAATCAAGATATGAACATTTTAAACATATTATTTATAACACTCATTTTTTGGCGTCACACTTATAAAAGATAATCACTAGTAAATTATAACCCATTTACATAATATATTATTCCTTCTACTCACTGGATAAAATATGCCTAGTCACCTGAGATTAATTACACCAATCATCTTTGCCTAGGTTTTAATACATTAATAACATAATTTCAAGTCTTGTACAATAACTTTCTATTATAAACTCACTTATTTTAATTACTTTTCTTATTCAAGTCATAAAACTTTTAATAAATAAAAATGACAAATAACTAGAAAAGTACTAAGTCTCTTTTATTCCTTTTCAAAGCTAATGGCTTCAAAATGCATGATAATGAACTTATAAATACTTAGCATATTTAGAAAACACCTAATTAGAAAAACAATGGTAGTTTTACTTATTTAACATCCCTTAAATGAAAAATTATTTAAATAGTAGTTGAAATAATAGTTTAATTCGATTCAAAATAAGGTTACTGGGCAGTAGAGAAAACCAGTTAAGACAGTAGTTCACAACAAGAATAATCAGTCCCCATCTTATTCTGTACTAATATTATTATTTATGTGCAAGCAGCAGATAGATATTGAAAAAAACAATTATTTCATAATAGATGTGACATAATGGAACCATTACTTGAAATATTATTACTATAGCTAAGATTTGTATGCAGTAGCATGTTTTTTTTTTACTACATCCAAATGAAGTTTAAGTGAGAGATGTCCACGATTTATAATATTGTGATGAAAATGGTACTATTTTTTTTTGCATGTATTACCTGGCTTAATGTATAATTAGTAGGTATGATCGTATTATGTTTGTGTGTATCTTTTAAAAATTATAATGCATATTTTTAGTTTATATTGCTTGCAAATCGATCCTAGTCCTGATTATTACAAATAGGTTAATTACCAGTAACTACAAGAAAAAAATACAAATTTGTAAATTTTATACTTTTTTTATTTTGTAATTTTTTATTTTTAAGTAATACAAATAATTACATTTATTGAGGTGGAGCTCTTCCACGGCCAAATCCACCAAATGCACCAGGTCCTCTCTGAAATTATAAAAAATATAATATGATTAATATTAATATTAAATTGTATGAATAAAAAACAATAAGTTTAAAGTATTATAAAAATAAACTTATACTTACAAAGTCCAATTCAGCAGTACCAGCACCCACTTCAGCTTTTTTGTCAGTTCCAGGTGCACCAGGAGCTCGTCTATAAGTTGCTCTGTCTTCGCCTGATCGGCCGCCTTCTGGTCTTCCACCTGGAGTGGTTCTAGGTCCTCTAGCATCTTGTCTAGCTTGTCTCTTCAATGTAGCTGGGACAATCTAAAAACAACAATTTATAGAATTACATTTATAAAAAAAAAAAAAAAAAATAGCCAAAATATTGATTATAATTACAACTATTTTATGAAAGTATAAGTATTAACATATCAATTATGCCAAGTCATATTAAACAGTACCTCACATAAAAAATACATCAAAGAAAAACGATTATATAAAAATGTGTTATTTAGGTATATGACTATATATTTTTGCATATTAAGCATTTTTAATTAGTATACTATAAGAAGTATTTAAATTATATTGAAGTAATTAAACAGTATCAATACAAGCAGGTACCTAATTCCTTATAAAAAAAAAATAATAATATAAAATTTGTTTATAAGAATTAAAAAATAATATCAACTTTTTAAAATATACCTAATCAATACTAAGATGGTTAAATGATTAATAATCGGTTATAATGAACTGTAATTTTTTTAAATACGAGTTGGAAGTAAATATATTAAAAATGTAATTGACATAATTTTTCTAACAATTTAAGAAGCTTTTATTACAAAATTTAAGATTTCTAAAAGTAAAGTTGCATATAAATTATATACTTTAAAAATGCATTAACATAGTATGAGCTCTGATTAATATTATTACTTAATTTTGGTTGTTTTAATACATATCCATAAAAAAATAAAAAAGATTGTAAATAATTCATGTTGCCTGTTTCTTAATAAAATATCTAAATTAATTAATAAAACCATGTATTTACCTCAGTTGGTAAATGAAGATAATCTCTAAGGTATTGAATTCCCTCATTTGTCAAGTACCAATAATAGTGACGCCATGCAAATTGTTCTTTGACATAATCTCTAGATTTGAGACTCTAAATTAATTTCAAAACAACATTAATACATAATAATTAAACAGGATAAATGACTTAAATACCTGCATAGCTTTGATAACTTGCAAATTTGGAATGCCTTCAATATCGGGATGTACAGGCTTATGAAAATCTTTTTCAGCAACCATAACACCTTCTTTGAAGAGGTATTCATAGATAGCCCTGCGATTCTTTTTTGGCATCAACATTCTGTTAAAAGATTATTATTCATTAACTTGAGTAAAAAAGTATAATACGACAACTCAATAAGTACACATTACAAAAAATGTAACTTTTGAATTTACGTCAAATTTAAACTTAACAAACGGGAATCATGTTAGGAAATATATAATACAAATTAATAATAAGCATAATAGTTAATTAAATAAATACTTACTTGGATGTTAGTGGATAAAAAAAATATCTAAGACAAAATCGGGCGACAGAACTAGGTAGTAAATACCACAATTATTTAGAAAGAAAAGGCTATGTTATCAACCGACCAACCTCAAAATATTTTTTGTCAACAGACAACAATTTTATGTTACAACTAACGTGGTGGTGGTATACGAATTTATGATAACGGTTACCACAATCCAATTCTGAACCACGGTCTTAGATTATTATTAACTAAGATTTAGTTCATGTTCTGAACATACACAATAGCACAGAATAGTGTACAAAAAATATTCAATAATATTATACGTTATTTATGGTTGCAGCATCAACCGTAGTTTTTTATTATTATCGTCACTAATTTTATCCACGATTAAGATAATATGGTTGCCCGACGAACTATGATAAAGTGGCAATATATTATGCTGCTATGATCAAACAATTCTTTACGCTCCCGGTGGAATTTATACGCAATAAATAATAATGCCCATATAGATATAATAATAAGTAATCATCGGTGGCGCCGGTTTTTAAAATGTGGTTAGGCGATTTCAAAACAACATGACCTATTCATGAGAATCTCGATAGAGCGCTCTGGCAGTTAGTTAAACAGCTGTTCTGTCAAGCACTTTCAATGGTCATGTGATAGGACAAACGCATAGTTCGTCGGGCAACCTACCGCCAACCACATTATTTTAAATCGTGCTTTTATCACAATCCAAGATTGGTTATTATTTAAAATATCATGAACATTTATATTTTATTGGGTAGTTACAACTTTACAAGTTACAGAGTAAATAGATACTAGATAGTTTCATGAAAAATAATAAATATTATATTATGTACCTATTCAATATTTATATAATATCAACTATGCTCGTAAATAACTATATAATAAGTTAATCGGTCAGCACTTTAAATTTTACAGTACAGTTACTACAGTTTAAAATTTAAATCAAATTAATAGCTATTATATTTATAATTTTAGAATTTGTACTGGTAATATTAAATATAAGAATAGGTTTTTCCCGATGGCTGATATTAATTAGAATCTAATATATACATTCATTATTTTTAATATTTTTTTAAATTGTATTTTACATTAAAATTTTTAATTATGTGTGAGATTACTTGTGAGAATTTTTATTCCAAATTACCAGTCATCGAAGACGCAATCAAAAAATCTGCTTTTATTAGCTTAGATATGGAATTCTCCAAATTATATGACAATGTATCAAAACCATTTAGGTGAGTTATTACTTATTAGTTATTAGTGTTATCGCCTAAATAAATTATTACATTAATTCAAAATAGGTATAAATAATAATTGTTATATATAATGTAGCTAAACAATGTCTTGGTATATAATATTATATATTTTATTGTGAGATATTTAGGTTATTCTTATTAAGTACCTAAACGAAAAATAAATTTTTTTTAATTACATACTCAGTAGTAGGTTATAAAGAACCAATTAATAAGCTTTATCAGTGGTTCTTAACTTTTTGTAAATCACTGACCCCCGATGAAACATTTTTAGATACCGCGGACCGCGGATTAAAAGAAAAGTGCAATAACAAAAAGAAGAGTGAATAACAGAAATTCTGATATTTCTTTAAAAGAAAATCAATAATTATTCTTAGTTGTTGCTAGTATTATCTCATACAATATAAAAAATTGAATATCACATTTAATAATGAAGGGTCCTATCACTGAGTAGCTTCCCCTGATCAATATCTCATAGTATAATTATTACCATACAATTTTATATAATAAAACAAAAACTTGTTTTTATATTTTTAATTTACCATAAGACCAAGCTTGTAAATTATTCAGTGTTCTGTTTGATAAATATCTTTATTTTTAGTACAATGGTTTTTGAAAATTATACTAATTCTAAGTATAGGAATAAAAAAGTAGTAAATAAAATATTTATATTGTTTTAGTTACTACTTATATTTACTCATATATTTTAGTTTATCTTTAAATAATTTCATCTAATTTTTTTTACTCATATTCTAAATGCATTTACAGTTTTTTTGATACAAATGAAGAACGATACAAAAAATTGCGCCAACAAGTATCTGATATAACCTGTATACAGTTAGGTATAGCCATTTATGCTTATGATGCTAATAACAAAACATTTGGTGTGAGCACTTACTCATTTTATACCTACCCTACGACATTTTATAAATCTGATAGTGTGGTTAATTTTCAAACATCATGTATTGAATTTTTATCGAAATTTAATTTTGATTTTAATAAGGTAAATTTTATTTTATATATTTTGTTGTTATATATTGCATTAATTATCTTTTTTGTTAAGTTGTTTCACAGCAGAGTACCATATTTAACCAATGAACAAGAATTAAAAATTAGATCAGATATGTTGGATGAATTATTTTTTGAAAAATATTTTGAAACTAATTTAAAATTTCGTACCATTGAAGAAGAATTAATGAAAATATTAAAAATTGTTTCCGAATGGTATGATACAGCCAATTATGGAGATCAGACATTTTTAGAAATAAACGGATGCAATGAACCTGCATATATTATCTTAATGCAATATTATATTTTGAAAAAGATAAAATATATACTCATTGATGAAGTAATATTATAATGAAAAAAAACTATTACCAAAAATAATTTTTAAAATATTTATATTTATAATTTTGTTTTTAAGAGCCAATTAGGATTAAATATTACAAAAATTAAAGGTAATATTAACTCAGAAACATTAAACAGTACAATAAACGAAAATTTAAAACTAAGTTTATTAAATAAAATGATGGGTATCAAACATTTAATAAACTTAATATCAAAGTTGAAGAAACCAATAATTGGGCATAACTGTGCTTTAGATATTTTAATTTTATACAATCAATTCTTCACACCCTTACCTGGTTAGTATTATAGTAGGTATACTGACATATTCATATTTATCATGCTAAATAAATTTACACTTAATAATAATCTCAAGTACATAATATACATTTACACAAAATCAAATTGTTAATAATATGAATATAAGTTTTCCATTTATAATTTATTAAATCCTATTGACTATTACACAATGTATTTATTACTTGTATATAATACTTACCAATATTTATTTTATATTTCAGAAAACTTTAAAGATTTTCAAAATTTTGTATTTAATAATTTTGGTCCAATTTATGATACTAAATTATTATGTAAGGAAGTTAAACGAATAGTGTCTACAAATGGTTTGTTAAGTTTATTAAATTATAAAGTTCAGACTGTCTTGTTGTTTTTTTAAACTAAATATGAATTATTTTTGCATTAGATAAATGGATGGGAAGTTCTCTCTCAGAAATATATTCATATTTAAAAGAAGGGGAAGGCGAAAAATATTCAAGTACTATAAGTATTCAATTGATTGGTATCGAAGAACGTAAGAATATAGAATATTTAATATATTATTTCGGTACTTTTTGGTTATCCTGACTACCAGTTAATGCTGTAACTACTACTATATAGTTTAATTCTGTTATCTAGACTACATATACATGTTGATGATCGCTGTCTTCAGTCAATCACTACTACCTAACCAAATAACTATTATTTAATAATTATTCCAACCACTGTTAGCAAAATTATGGGCATCGTTTTTTAACCCTGTGACCACAGATTAATCCATGCTTGTGACCTACCTCAGGTAGTCTTGCATAGCAAATTGAGGGATATTTTTGTTTTGAATGTCCAAGTGAGTGGCAATGCTGGCCCTAAATTCTCAGACAGTTATTTGGTTAAATTCATATGGTGTCAAAAGCGCGATAATCCATTTATAAGTGTTTTAAATATTATGTTTTATAAAGAAAGGTAGTCCCGATTATGTGATTATAAAAGTTGTACTATAATATAGATTATATTAATATTATATAAATGATAAATTCATGTTGATCAACCATTGAGAGAGGTAGTCGGGATAACCAAAAAATACCATTCTTTAGCAGCAATAATTTTTTTCGCTACTAGTATTAGTATTAAAATTAAAATGTTAGGTTTTGTCTTGTTCTTGGTAAAAATTTATTGATTTAAGAAAATTGAAGATAACCATTAATAATCACTTTATAAAGAAACACTAATAATAACTTTTTTGCAATCACTATTTTTATGTTAAAAATAATTTATGTGTAAAAATCTTTAATGAATGTTTATTTCTAAATTTTTATATTTAATCGTTAATAAGTTATAAGTAGGGCTTGAATTTCAATATACTTGCATATTTTTTTTGAGATATCTTATGCGATGCTATCCAAGCTACAAATATGTTTCAAGTACTCCGTGTTTTAACTAGAAACTTTTTTTACGTTTTTAGCAGATTTTATACTTTTTAAGGCAATTTTTAATGTCTTTAATACATTTTTTTAATTTTTTAGGACACTTAACCAATTTCTCATATTATGAAAAAAAAATTGATCTCATTAAAATATAAGTACTACATACAATGGTTTAGTACTATGTAATATAAAATTTTCATTTTGAACCTAATATCAGGGGTAATCTGATTTTAAATTAGATAAGACTGAAATTTATCTTAAGGTCACACCCGTTTATAATTTAAATTCCATAACATTAAAGAAATACTTATTGTACAGTGCAATTCAAATGTAATTCAATTTTTAATTAATTTTTTAATTTTAATTTTTTTTTTTTGTACAGTAATGCAAATATAGTTTCATTTTTTAATAATTTTAATTTATTCTTTTAAAGGTATTTTTTGATATTTTTAGGGCATTTAAACCCGAGCCCTAGTTATTATAACACATAGTGTCATTATATTTTAATGACAAATTTTTTTTTTATTTATATTCTAGCACAGGATATGAAATTGCATCATGCTGGATGGGATGCCTATTACACTGGTTATTGTTTTGTTAAAATGATTCACATTATTAAAAGCTTGTCTTGTAAAAAGTAAGTAATTGATTTATTGTATGAAAATATACTATTTTAAACAAATTGTATTTAAAATGATAAGTTAAATTAATTTATAATAATAATTGTTGTATAATATTATTATTATTATAATATACATAATTCATAACTGTATAAATTATTATATTATTTAGTATTGTATTATATTAAATTATTTTTTTTTTTATTGCAAGTCGGCAGTTATTTTAAGAAGTAAGTTGAGTATATGTTATTAAATGTAATTTTTATATAATTTTCATAGATAAGAAAATATTTTAAAAACAAAAATAAATGTGTGTGCCAGTTTGTATTAACATCTAATATGGGCTCGCTGTTTTCTTTACCACTGTGAGCACTCTCTGGAGATTTCTTTTCTTTTTTTTTTTTTTTATGGGCTAGACTTATTTTTTGTGTGTTGACGGTCCCGATATGCCTATACTCTTTCTAAGCTAGTTTTAGCCATTGTAACAGTTAACTTTTTCGTGACATTCAGTTTTCACAGATTCATTCTAGCACAATTTTTCTGTTAAATTTTGCATGGTACTTATACATGGGCATTGGGCAACCATTAATATTCTATTGCAATTTTTTGTGACATCGAATATATTCCCATTCACTCTAGACCCGTTTTTTTACACACAAGTGCGTAGAGATGTTAACGCATCAAAAATACATTTAGTATGATTCTATAATGGAATAAACCATGTTGATTATAATTAATGATGAATCTTTTTTTAATGATATTATTTATTCTATAGAATAAATTAAAACATTTAAAATTGTTAACTTTTCATGAATATTCATAGTGAACAAAGAAATTTAAGATATACTTTAACAGAACTTTTCAAATCAATAGAATTTTCTAAAAACAAGCTATTCACCAGTCGATCAATATCAAATATTTTGGTAAGTATTTGTTAATAGTAAAAGGTTTATATTACATTCAAATTTAGATATTTTATACAAACTATGTATTGTGTTTTATTAAAGGATTTGGAAACCAATGAACATAATAATCAGACAAATTATTTAATTATTCAGAACAAAGGAACTTTTTATAAAGCTTTGGATTTAAAAAAAGTAAATAGTATTATAATGATATTATATTGTTGTACATTATTTAATTTCATTGTCGTTGTTTTTTGGTTTCAGCTTAAATATGATCTCAAACAAATTTGTAATTTTGATATAAAATTACTTTCAAACTATACTGCTTTGGTTGCCTTCCCTTTCATGTACGTTTCAATAAATTATCTTACAAAATATAATGTACACGTTTGATTCACTGATCTAAAACTACCTAACTAGGATTTTTTTTAAAATCTTACGTAAACACATCAGTTGACAAAAAAAAAATATTGATACTGAGTATAACCAACCATTGTCTTAAAAATTATCCTCTGTAAAACTAACTGGTTTTCTGAGTATATGATATTAGTTATTGTTGTTAAGTTTTCAACACATAATCTAGTTATGTTATTTCTCTTATAAAAAAAATATATATATATATATTATATATAATTTAAATAGAGGTTGTTTATCAAAAGTAATTTTTATTTTAAGTTATAATTATTATTAAAAGCCGTTGTTTCAATGTTTTTGATATTATTGGTTAAACTGCAATGCATTGTTGTTTATCTAGATATACTTTTTACTTAAATTTGACCATTGATCAATAAATAATAACTTTGATTTACATTTACATTTCATCTAATGTTTTATTAGTTTTAATTTATTTAAAATTATTTGTATTAATTATAATTACTTATTAAATATTATTTTTTTAACTTGTTATAATAGGCATAGCCGTCTTATTTATGCACTAAAAACAAACTACAACGTGGAAAATTATACAATATATCAAAAGAAAAAAAGAAACAAACAAATTATTGGGTTCAGTTTAGTTATGTTAGTATATTTTTTAAAACTGTTAAATAATAATCATTCATTAATAAGAAAAAATTATTTTCAGAATAACTACTTGTGTTACAATTATAAAATATTTAAGGAAATAATTTAAGATGTAAGTATACATTTTCAATATTTTAATGTATTTAGTATTATAAAACTATACTTATAGTATTTTAATTATATTAATCATGTTAGTAATTTTTAAAGAATTTTATATAATTTTATAAAAATTTTAAGAAATATACTTTATTCATTATTTATTGTTGTTGGAAAGCCAGGATTAAGGCCTACAGTGCCAGTCAGGCTTCAATAAATTGGTACTGTATTTTTCTAGACATAAACTAAAATATTTTATATTTCGAAGAGAAATATATTATTGATTTTGCAATGAAATGTGTTTTATTCTTTTATCTTCACCTATTAAAAAAACAAATTTTTGTACTCATTCAAAAACACAAAAATCATAACATATCAAATAAAAGCATTGAAGTTTACACACATTGCAAGGTTGAAGTTAAAATACAGCCAAATTAAATTTAGTGTTACTGTGGAAGACAATAGCATTTTATGCTAACTCTGCTATATGACCAGTATGTTATGTCAGAAAAGAATACTTCATAAAAATCCCAGTCCTTCTTTTAGTTAATGTCCAGGTAACGACTATTTTTCAATTACAGTATAACTCTAATTCTCTATTATCCAGACTAATTAATGTCAAGGAAAGTTATATAATCGTTTGAATATATTGTATGAACGATGTACATATTTATTATAATACTGAAACAAAATAAGCTTTAATTATAACATGTAACATATTTTAAAATAAAAAAAAAACCGACTTGGCACTTAATCTTTTTTTTTCTCGTCCGGTTGATTGGTGTTTGTTTAATTGGAGTTATACTGTATATGAATACCTACTGTTTTACTTGTAATACTAAAATCAATTACTATCCATAATAGGTTAGGTAGACAATGCACTGAATTCCATACTACATTTTTGTATGTATTCAATAATAATATCGATATAATCCTTAACATACAATCTATATATATTTTTACTTTTTGTTAATCCCTTTATTGTTATTTTATTACATATCTTATTCTAAAATCAATAAGTATAAAATCCAAGATTATTACTTATAAATTGATGTTAAAATTCTTAGTGACATAAAATATAATATTACATTTTTAGATCATTATAATCATTATAATCATAAATTATGACCTAAACATACATTTTACAATGTGTACACTAGTGTAGATTCAATTTACTGCAAGTTTTTTATAATATGTACTGGATTAATAAGTTATAATATATAAGTAATATTATAAAATAAATTGTACATAGATATTAATTATTTGATTAGGATATTTATTTTTATATATTTTCATTTTTATCCACACCCACCTCCAGAACATGCACTTCTCCTTGGAGGTCTATAATTGGAACCACTGCCAGATCCCATTAATGGATTATAATCTAAAAAAAATGAAATGTTTATAAATTAAAAAATAATTAAGATACCTAATGAATTATTCTGTTTGTGTATACTTCATTATTATAGAAATTCAAATTAAATATTATTGTAATTAATATAATGAGTCATGGTATTTTGCTTATAAGTAATTTATGTATATCAAATATACACCTAAAGATTAAGCTTTTATATTTTTAATGTCGGTTAAAAAAATTCACTAAACCTAGTCTCCAAGTATACAAAACAAAAAAACTTTTATCAAATATAACTTCAATATTAGAAATGTGAAAAAAAAATTATCATAATTTTATGAATAACATTGGGTATAACGTATAAACCAATTTAATTAATAGAAAACAATTAAATTTAAAAATAAGTATTACCTGGTTTTGATTTTTTTGGTTTTTCAGAACTATTGATTGATTGTCCTGCTGTTCCATTATTTAATAATGCTTGTTTTTCTTCTAATATTTTTTTTTCTTTCTATCATATAAATTACATTTTAATTTAAAACGACTAAAATTTACAATAACTAATAATTAATATTACTTCTTTTTGTTTTTCAAGTGCTATCTTAGCCTTTTTCTCATATTCTTCTTGGAATTTTGCTCGAGCTTTTTGTAATTCTTCTTGTTTTTGTTTATATAAATCTGGATCTATAAATATATTTGGTTAATGTAATTTTATTGACATCTCTGAGAAAGTTTTACATACTTTTTTTAATGTCAGCATCATATGCAGCTATTGCTCGTTGTTCTAACCATTTTAAATAATGAGGCCATAATTTAGGGACTAAATATGCCAACAATATTATAAAAGCCATAAAATACCATCCATTATTCTGAACAAATTCTAAACAATACCATAGGAAGTCTATGTGGGAAAACAAGATAATTTTTATTTTTAATTATTACCATAGTCATGAATTGTAAGTAAATGTATAGTATTGAATGATTATTCGTAATTTATTTTAACAACCTTGAAATTGTATTTAAAAAATCTCACCTGTAATAGATTTAAAATACGAATGTTCTTCATCCATAATTATTTCCTCGTCCATATTATCCTTTTTTACACATTTGCTATTAATTGCTTCTAAAAACAAAATTTAATGTAATTTCTTTCATAAATAGGTATATTATGTTAATTCTTTACCTACCTTATTAAAAATTGAATTTGACGATTGTCTGAACATAGAATACTATTAGAATAGTATTATTATTATTAGTTATTACAATAGTATTCTATGGTCTGAATAATATTCTGTGATATACTGATATCTTAAACCTTGGTTATCATTACGGTTTATCGTGTCAATATGTGATAGGTATGTTGATGTTGATAATTAAATATTGATAAATACAAGGTAGATATAATATCTCCACCTTGGATAAATAATTACCATTATCAATAACAGTGTGACCAAGTAAATTATAAAGCTCAGACTTGTATTATTACCACGATTAAAGATATTAATATCGTTGTTAATCGTATTTATTACTTATTTATAAACCGAATAAAATGTTCATAAGAAAAATAGAAAAGTTAGAGTCTAGAGAACATATTATTTAATTAATTTCATAATGTTTATGTTCATGACAGAAAGGAGTTCCATAAAGTTTCATCTTAGTTCTTATTACTCAATATCACATGCTTAGTGTAAGGAACATTAATGATAAAATCTAAATTAGGCATATATTTTATAAATATTGATTGAAATAATTGTATACAATAATTTAAACATTAATTTATTTATCATTATTAATACAAATGGTATAAATTATTATTAATAAATGTGCAATGTGTTATAGATATATACATTAAAAATAACAATTTCATTACAAGCCACCAAAAAATACCAATCGATTTTTCGCACTCTGTTCTTATGGGCACTATAATATTTTGTTTATTTTACGATTTAAGGTATGTTTTAGTGTTTTTCTAAGAAACTCACTCTTTCTCATTGAAAGAAAAAGAGGTTATACGGATGGTTCGGCAATTAATAATTCTACATTTCTACATTATTCGTGTCTCAGTGTGACGTTGGTCAAATTTCAATATGGCACTCGAAAAATTAAAATTATAAAAAATTATGCTTTTTTTAAATTATGTTTAAAAATTATAATATTTCTATTTTTATCCTTAGAAAATATAATTTCCTTTGGGCACGTGAAAAATTTTCAGAACCTTAATTGGGAAAATTTGGCACATGAGTACATGACCCAAAAAAGGTTCGCCACTCCTGATGTAGACTATAAATTATAATAATTGAAAGATAATTATTACCAACTTCCATCATAAAGCCACGAGGATCTCACGGCACGTGGTTCGGTTCGAAAATCGACACATGTTCGAAAATACAGGCTTTGCATAATAATAATCAATTAATGATATGTTGTGAATAATTATATATTTCTGGATTATGTGCCATATCGTCGGTTATTGGGTATTATAGTACATGACGTGACCATTGTTACAATAGGTACATTATAATATAAAATTATAGCCTTACATAATATAGTTGTATTTTGTGAAACACTCGCATACCTACATGTTTTTACAATCAAGTTTCGAGTGTGTATAATTTTTTATATAGAAGTCAATAGAAATTAATAGTCGTTTATTGATGTATTACATAGATTTTATTTACATATTAGATTCTGAACGAAGTGATGAATGTATTGATTTTACAATGATGTGTGTTTTTTTATTTTTGTGTTTTAGAGCAGTAAAAGTAGGTACTTCGATTTTAAAAAGTGCACCCTGTTTCTGATAGGAAAGTGAATGTAGTTGGTACTTTGAGGGGTCAAAAGTAAAAAATTTCCAATACTTTTCAAAAGTGTCAGGAAAATCCCTAAAAAAGTAACAGAAAAATGGGAATTTTCACGCAAAACCAGTTTTCGACCAAATCGATTTCTTTATATGGTTGTAAATCAAAAACTAATCACTGTAAATACTTGAAATTTTCACCAAAATTTTTTTTAATTTTACGAAATCTGTCGAAAACGCGAAAATTTGCAAGTAATTCTGAAGTTGAAAAATCGTAAAATTTTTTGTGTTAATAACTAAGGATTAAAAAAACAACACTAAGTTTTCCATAAGTTTTCCTTCAAGTATCTATAGAGAAAACTCGAATCATCATTATAGGAAAAA
>VUJU01002030.1:15203-44160 GCA_009835225.1 Aphis craccivora | reverse complement strand
ATATTGACGAAAATTCGTTAAAAGCATGAATATTTGCAAATTATTTTGTAGGTATAATTCATAAAATTGTTTGTATAAGGAGCTAAGAGTTGAAAATTTAATACAAGGTTTTTCATAAGTTTAGCTTACAATAATTATAAAATAACTTAAATTTTGACATATTCAGGCCATTAAAACATAAACCACTTTTCTCACCAACCATTCGAAATGATATCCTAGGCTGACAAATCATCTTCGTTCAGAATCGTTTTTCGTATACAATGATAATTATCATTGGATTCAAATTTAACCGTCCTACAATATATAGTGATCCACACGGCACCTAATGTACAGCAGAACGGTACCCACTTGCCCGCTTTTTCTTTATTGTAAACATAATATTATTAAACACGTCTTGCATTGCTCATTTTACTCACAAGAATTTTGAATAAAAGCTAATAATTTAAATTATTCTCGATAATACATTTAACTTAACATTTTTTTATTCGATGTATTTAGTCTATATACCTAAATTCCGCAATAAAATATATTTTTTTTTACGGATTTTCAATAACTGGTTTTTTTTTGTGTGCCTACTAAATGTTACTTGTAATACAGAAACGTGAATCCACGACTGTAAATTTATAGAATTATTTACGGTGTTTTGGTCTCTTTATTGAAGATATTATAAGTTTGGTTGAAATTCGTTTTACATTATTACAAATTCATAATATATCATATATGCAAATGTGATAATAAATTTTGCCTATTCCGGCTTCTGCATATCGATTAAGGTTTTCGACATACTCATATACAATTCGTACGTATATAATATTAGGTGCTTTATATTTTTAAATATTCTTCTTATATTTTTTTACTGAGAAATTTTTATTAAAGCATACTTTTCAGATATTATACTATAATAATTTGTAGTCTTTATTTCTATGGTTAATCTGACAAGGGCTGTTTATGTTTTATTTTTAATGAACCAATATAATATAATATAAAATAATAATTTAAATTCAAATGTTGACATCCGTGAACTTGCCCCCCTCCTTCTTTTTCCTACATAGTTTCTCAGTCTTCAAACTGGTATAAATGTGTTAGACATCAAATAACAGTTCCGTTAAGCTCATATATTTTAATTATTACTAGCTACTCATATACCCTTCTCGGTCAATTATTTTATATTCAAAACAAAAATATCAGCGTAAAGGGAACCAATAAGAATCATTTAAATATTATAATATGGTATACGCGTAATTTATATTTGCAACACGGCCATTTTGTGTCTAATGATAATAATTAAAGCCTATATATATGCAATAACCTTTACATTTCAACATTTTTAACCATGGACGAACTATTACTTTAACCTTACTTCTGGAAATAGTTATATAAGCATTATACGAATTGCAGTATTTTATATATAGATACCAATATAATTCATTAAGTTGCCTAAAAACACAAAATACAAACATGGATAACAATATTACCTTTAAATAAATTTAATACCTACGAGATTTATACGTCACGTTAAACACTTTATTCAACATATAATCAATAGTTTTATTAAACGCTGTTTAGGTTTTATCATTTGTTGGAACTTGGTTTATCGTATTCAAATTTTTGAAAAGCGCCGCTCAATTCATACCAGGTCATAGATATAAATGAAATTTATTCAAAATTCAAAAAAAAAAAAAACTCAAAGTTTTTACATAACAATTATTATTGATTAACAATTAAATTCATTGTTCTGATTAATTAATATTGACTATATTAGCATGATTTATACTACTGATATTTTACTAAATCATGTCATTTACTTTAACTATTCCGTTTATAATAAATAAATAAATGATTCTTTCTAAAGTACCTAGCAGTTTAATAAGGATTAAACCAAAGATTGCTGACAATTTTCAAAATATTTTTTAGACAATTTATTAATTTAAAGATAAACTATCCAATCGAAAAACATGTCATTTTGCTGGAAACAAATTGTAAATAAGTAAAAAAAAAACTTTTTAGAATTTGAAATAAGTTATCACTAAATTATCGAGAAAAAAAAATTAAAAACACCAAAAAATCATTCTCTTTATTCAAGTGGAATAAGTGATCCACCTTCAGGTTTAACCACCTAATCAAACCCATTTCGCCATATTATTATAATAATTGTTATAGTTGTTGAATTTTCAAATTGTAATATTTATTCAATAATATGTAACTGAATCAATGTGTTGATGCACTGCTATTTGTAATTTTTCAAAACATTTTTTTTATTTAAAATAGTAAATGTTAAGTGTTCGTCATTTGATGATTTAATCCTCACATATGATAAATACGTTATTATTCACGTATATAATGTGCAGTGTGCGTGCTACTTTTGCAGTAGGTACCTATATAATTATATATTGACCTGCAAGGTCATATTAGCGGTAAAGGGTTAGGTAGTATTTATTTTCGATTCATGATAAATACCTACTAACGCATTTGAAATGTTACAAATATATTTTTTTTTTGCTCAAAAGAGATAATTTGATCACCTAACTGATGAATATGAATTTCGACGTTTGAAGCGATCGATTATGTTATAGACTATAGTTTCCCAAAATGTCATTCTACGTTCTATTATGTACTGCGCATTAGTGCGTGGGGTATTAGAGTTATGCCAAGTAAGTAGTACTACAGTTTGAGTTCTGACATCCTTATTTATAACACTCCCAAAGTTTTTTAAATAAGAATTTTATATTCTTTTTTTCAAGTAATATAATTTTTACCACCAAATTGTGTAGACGATGATTTTTATAAAGCATTTAAAAAAACTGTTTTGAGCAACCCATATCTCTCTATTTAAAATTAGAAAATTGATTAACTGTAAATATTTACATATTTTCTTTAATTGTATTGTTAACAAAAATATGTAGGCATACATCTGTCCAGAAATTAAACAAATACAAAAAAATGTATTAAACTTGGCATATAAATTATAAATATTAATACAATATCCAGTATTATTAGAAATATTAATATGTCGTCTAGAAACAATTACAAAATCAAAAGTAAGAAATTATTTAACTGTTTTGGATTGATGCATTGAAAAAAGTTCTTGATATGACGTGAAAAAATACTTAATTATTAATTATAATCTATAAACATTAAACGACATAAAAACATATTTTGCATTTTTTAAATCAATGATTCTTCTGAACATATCCCTCCATTTATTTTTCAAATATTTTTTTGCAGTACAATGATACAATTCTACAGGCCTTTTTAATCGATTTTCTATTCGAAAATCTATGATACCAAATAAAGGATTAATAATATTTCTATAAAAATTTATAAAATCTCTTTTATAAATACATTTAACATGGCCATGATTTAAAATTAAGTTTATATTAATTACTTTTTGATATCTAATGTTGTCAATTAATTTATCAACTAAATTTGACATATATGGTCTTTGGTCAATGGTTATATTATCTATTGCTCACTTTTATAGAATTTTAGTTTACAATTTTCAATAAAAATTTTTCCAACTAGTGGTAAAGTAATATGATTGTATTTTTTTTATACATAAGTAGAGAATAAATATTTAAATTTCTAAAAAAAGTTATTTTAAATCCTTCTTTGTAAAAAAAATATTTTATATCATTAAAAATACCTAAATTTATTTGGATGACTTCCCTATATCATGAATATCATCATAATTATAAAATTAAGATTTATATCCAAAATTTATAGTTGCGTTGCATTCAACCATTTTAATTTTAATTATTCTTATATAATCAATCATATCTTATACTTCAATAGGTTTTTTTTACTTGAAATTTAAAAAAGTATTTAAGTGGGTACCGCTCTGCTGTAGATTAGGTGCCGTATGGATCTTTATTATATATTATTATAGGAGTGTTAAATTTGAATCGAATGATAGGTATCATTGTATATGAAAACCGATTCTAAACGGAGATTAAGAATTGTCAGCCTAGCATAATATAATTTCCAGTGGTTAGTGAAAAAGGTTATTTATGTTTTAATGGCCTGAATACACCAAAATTTAAGTTCTTTTGTAATTAATGTGAGCTAAACTTATGAAAAATCTTGTATTAAATTTTCAACTCTAAGCTACATATACAAAAATATTTATGAATAATACCTACAAAATAATTTGCAAATATTCATGATTTTGACAAATTCTTGTCAATATTTGAAATTCAAATGCTAATAAAAAAAATTGTGCCTGTGTATTCTAATAATTTTTTAATCACTATAAGAATAACTTATGAGGAACTTTGTATTAAATTTTCAAGTATTTTGATTGGGCCAAAAAAATTTCTCAAAAAAATTAAAAATTTCAGTGGTCTATAAATAACTCAAAAAAAGTCAAAATTTTTTGAAAATTTAACTCTATATATATAACACTGACATAAGCATTTGGTGAAAATTTCAAGTATTTACAGTGATAAGTTTTTGAATTACAACCATATAAAAAAATCGATTTGGTCGAAAACTGATTTTGCGTAAAAATTCCCGTTTTTCCTTAATTTTTTTTTGGTTTTTCCCGGCGCTTGTGAAAACTATAGTGAAATTCAAAAAATAACTTTCCCAATGCACCAACTAGATTCATTTTGCTATCGGAAACCACCCCCAAAGTTTGAAATTGAAGCATTATTTCGACACTTTCTCGTGTACACAGAAACAAAAAAAAAAAGACACACAACATTGTAAAATCAATACATTCATCGCTCCGCTCAGAATCTAAAATGACTATGATACAAAATTGAAAAATATAATTGTTTGTATATTTGGAACAATCTATTACAATCTTTTGTCTTTTGAATACCATACAAATATCATAGCTACATTTTTAATAAAATTAGACAATGATAAAAACAATCTAATTTAAAAATTGTTGTGTTATTGTTTGCATTAAGATTTATTCAAATTTAAATCAGTTGACTGTTGAGTACAATAAAGTAGTAATTATTTTAAAAATAATTTTCTTTTTTTTATAAATTATAATAAATGAAATCCACATTTTATAAATATAATAAATACACAATAATGCAAAATAAAAATACTACCAAGTAATTTCATTTTTATTTCGAGTTTTTTTTTTTTTATAAAAATATTTTAGTCACTTTGTATAAATTTTAAATTTATAATTAATAATATTGCTAACGTTTTATTTTTGATGATCATCCAATGTTCAAAGTAGGTATTTCAAGAAGAATTTATTAAAAATAAATGTAAAGATAAATCCTTTGATTAAGTTGAAATATCTTAATATTTTATATGGTCATGTGCAACCTACGAAAAATTAAACACGTGGACAGTAAACTGGTTAAGTATCTAATACCGCCTACTAAACAATTGCAATATTTTTTTTCATTTATAACTGTTATTATTTAATATTATCAAAGATGACAAATTTAACGCCTTTATTATTAGCTATAATTTTAACAATGATTTTAATGGTGAAAAAGTACCAAACTGTAGTTATAATATATGAAAAATCAAACACACAACTACACAAACCATAAAAAAAAATAATGCAACAGCGATACAACATAAAATTTAACGTATTGATAAAATGATAACTGACTTATTGAAATTAAACTGTACTTTATACCTTCATTTTACGTTGCTTTATTGTAAGATCGAATTTTTATCAATTTGTATCGATACATATATAAATACAGATAAAAAGTGTTATTTATTGAAATCCATAGATAAATTATAAAAAAATATAAGTACATTTTTATATTTACTAAAAGTGTACGGTTTAGTAATCTATGAAATGTGTATTAAGTTTTGACATCTAAAAAATTGTGTGGATTTTGCCCTCAGCAATATACTCGTAATGTATAATATATATTTTATTTATATATAAATATAATCGTGGTATATCAGCTGATTGTTTTGTAATCAATTATTTCATTAAATATATTAATAAATATAATTATACTTATTTTAGCTTAAAGAATTATTAGTATACTATAAATTTATAATGCATGTACTATTTTTGTTCAATTTTTAATATACCAATATAAAACCTTGCATTTTTTAATAATCAACTATTCGTTACTAAGTTGATAAAATATTGTAAATATAGTGCAATAGTTTTAAATCAGATTAATTATTGTATAATATATAGTTGTAATGCAGTGCTACAAGGCAACACTTGCGTATATTCGATCGATCACATTGATTGGTTTTAATAATAATATGTTTCTAATACTTTTCTATCCATTACATATAAATCTAATAAATCAATAAATCATTCAGTATTAATTTATTTGATCCAAGAAATTGAAACGATTTTGCTAATTCAAATTATAACCATATTTTTTAGACCTTGGAGATTAAAATATCCCATACCCTGCTATTACCTTTCAAAATTAATAATATTGTCCAAATAAACTAACCTAACATCGTTAATCTATTATATAATTTTCGTACAAACTAATGTAATTACTGTGATTATACGCAGAAAGCATTGAATAATCATATTACAATCGAAATAAGATAGCAATATTTTAAAACAATATATACAATCGACTCTCGATAACGCAAAAAAATCAGCATACTAAAAACTTCGAGTTATCAAAATCTTAAAAAAGTTTAAATTAATTTAGTAGCTTACGTTAAAGAAATAAAAATAATATACGTACATATTATAAATATATACTTATTAGATATTATTTTTAAAGAATTAGTTTAAGGTTAGTAATTGTTTATGTTTATTCAAAACAATGTTCTCAATAATTATATTTTATAAATAGGTAACCGAGTAGTTTAAATAAATCTTTCATACCTGCATTGATTTTGATGTAGCTACATAATTTTTGTAAAGCAAGTGTCGCTTCTTTACTTGTGATGATGTAGGGTTTTATTTTTGGGTCTTCGACTTCTCCTTCTATATCACTGACCAATAAATCAGATAATTATCCCGACGATAAACTACATAATATTTTTAGTAATAAATTAAGATAAGACAATATTCGATACATCGATAAATTGTCTAATTCATTTTCGAATTAATAAAATTATGTAAACAATAAATATTATTGTTATTTGAAAAGGAATTTTATGTGTTTAAGATATTGAGAATTTATCAAGGTTCGAGTTACCGAGAATCGACTGCATTGTACAACTTGTATTCAAGTTGCAATATAAATTCTCTTTTTAAGGAGTTTTATATAGGCAATATTATCGTCATTTTCAGAATAATATTAATTTGAAATATTTATTAAAACTAAACAACAAGTTGTGTCTATATAATTATCCTTGTTTGTTGAAATGTAATTTATTATAAATTTATAACAGTTATAGTAGAAAAAAGGTATTCTTAGGAAATAGTGTTTCTCATCGTGGGAAAAATCGAAAAGGTATCAACATTTCATTACAAATAGAAAAGAATAATTTTAAATGTAATTGTGCAAAATATGAGCGAAATTATTTTTATTTTTGGAATACCATTTTTAAAAAATAATTAAAATTTAAAAACAAAAAAAAAAATAATGTATTTTAAAAATACGATAACTTTTAACTGATTTTTTCTATGATAGGTGTTCAAAAATTAAAAAATATATTTTACTGACACTTTTTATGGCAAGAGTTTAATTTCTTCACTAGGATTTTAATTTTTATTCCAAATTATTACTAACTACGTATAAAGATTTTTATAAATTATTTATAGAATGTATAAATAAGTTCCATGTGGTTTAATTTGCGATAGAGACTTCTTAATAGTAGGTAATAATAACAAATTTATACATAATATAAGTATAACCGTGGGTCTATGTGTTTTCTTTTTTAACATAGCAAAAATATTGAAACAAATAAAACAAAACTTCAACCTAATCTAACTAGAAATAGCGTAGGAAAAGAAATATTCTAAACAATAATATGATTTAAACCTTGTACTTTCGGAAGTAATTATACTTCGTGATATACGTATTAATTATACACATTACCTACTTAAACCCAGTTTTGGAACACCTAAAATCATCAAAATAAACCCTTAAGAAGTATTTAAGAAGTTAAGACTTCATTAAAAGAGTTTTAAAACATTTAAGTTAAATTTTTATCAGTCACTACTGTTTATGTTATAGCAAAATAGAAAATATACAAGAAAATAAAAACAGAACAAAATAAAACAAACGTTTAAAAAAAAAACCTCTACTACAATACATAAATTGCATTTCCAAATCGTAACAATATAACATATATTTCTATATTAGTCTGTAAAACTTTAATAGGTAGTCAGGCGAAAAAAAATAAAATACTATAATAACACCGAGCTCTGCTTATTATACATATTTATTACCATACCTGTAATACGACGTATGACGTGATTAATGATCGATTCAATTGATTGTGGTGTGATTTTAACTTATCCCAAATTAAGACTAAGGGACGAAAATATGTATGAAACATATTATTTTCAGTTATAATATTTTTATTTGATGTTAATTTACTCACAGCTTCTACGAATAAGTCTTTGTTGTTTGCAACTTTAGCTTTATAATCGAAACTATTTGAACAATTGTCTGAAAACTTTTTATTTTTCCAAACAAAATTAGGTATATTATTATGTATAACGTATTTTATACCATACGTAAATGTTTGAAAACCGGACGAGCCTTTTGGCCGCTGCAGACGGTGACCTAACCCGAATAATACTATATTTTTTTCGTATCGGTCTTTATATCATTTAATTGTCCTGAGCTCAAAAAGTAGGGGCTGATCCAAGGTGGGAGAGAAGGGGGCGATAGCTCCCCCCAGTCTCTATAAATTTGTATAAATGTATAATGTATATTTAAATAAGTATATAATACATGTGTTTCGATTATTTTTTTGTAAATCATCATAGCTACAATATTATTATAAAATGACAAAAATATTATTAGATTGTGTAGGGAGTAGTGCTAGTTATAGTAGTGTTATTGCTGTTTTCGTTGATGCGTTCTATCATTGATCGTCTTCAATGATTAACAATTTTCGAAATACATGGTTTTAATCAATATTTCTATAGTAAAATCATGAAAATAATTAATAATAACGTGTATAGACGTATTATATATAGGGTGTTTATTAATTTAAGGAACACTGAGTTTCTTGGCCGGATTTTTTTGGAATAAATCGATTTTTTTTTTACAAACTGGTAGTATATTAATACAAATTTTTTTGAAATTTTGGTCTGCTCATGCTCGATAAAAACTTTTTTTTGAATAGCAACACCTACCTATTATGAAATCCATTTTCAGATAGGCCTATGTTTTTTAAGCAATTTTGATGTATCAACTATGGTTCTAAATTCAAAATTGACTGAATAAGAGCCATGTCAATTTCAATAAATAATAAATTTTTTTTATTATTTTAAAAATTTTTTTAAATCATTTAAAATTAGTTCTTATTGGTTACTATTTGAATATTTGTATCATAAATAAGACTAACAAAATATGGGTATAAAATTATAGCACTTCTAAAAAAAAAAAAACGTGCAAATATTCAAAAAGGAACCAATAAGAACTAATTTTAAATGATTTTATAAATTTTTTAAAATAATAAAAAAAATGTATTATTTATTAAAATTGACATGGCTCTTATTCAGTCAATTTTGAACTTAGAGCCATAGTTGCTTAAAAAAATAGGCCTATCCGAATATGATGTTCAAAATAGATATTTCTATTCAAAAAAAAAAGTTTTTACTAAGCATGCGCTTAATATGACACCTGAAATTTGTAAAAAAAACAATCGATTTATTCTAAAAAAATCCGGCCAAGAAATTCAGTGTTCCCTAAATTGGGGAACGTACTGCATAGCTAAATGATTGGTACCATATATCGATTGTCGTCAACAATAACTATTTTCCGAGAAAATATCATATAATTTCGCTAGAAATAAACTGAAACCAAAACCAAAGACAATTTTACGCCCCTCCCATGAAACATTCCTGGATCCGCCCCTGTAACAAAAAGTGTGTCAAATACAGTATAATATATATATATATAAATATGAATACATCATTAAGAAAGGAGACACGCTCGAAAGAACCATTGGAATATCTACTACTGCTGTACTATTTTAGACTATATTAGACGGAATTGTATGCAGTTTTCGAATACCTACATATTATAATAGATGATTTAAGATTTGAGAAACAAAAAATATCGCAGTTTTTGTGTTAATAGTTTATAAAATAAAATGTTTTTGTCATTTATAAAGTATTTAAAAATATATATAGGTATTCTAAATTGTAAATTTAAATTGTAAATTGCATATTCTAAATATGCAATGTAGCATATAATATTAATTCACCGTTAGAGTAAAAAAGAGTCATGAGTATACATATTTCGAGTCGGAAAAAAAATAAACAATAATACTACTCGGCGAAACGTTAAACGTTATTAGGCTCATCGACCATTTGTCACACACACCGCACCACGAGTACCGCGGAGGGGCCGTCGTTTTTACCGAATAACCGACGTGTGCAGTTGTGCGTATGCGTATAAATAATAATAATGCATAATGATATGCATGTAATATATGAGCGACAGAAACACGTTTACTTAGTTTCGTGTACGCGGCGCGAATAAACTCTAGACGACTATACCTATTGTATCCAATATACCTATACATATAAATACAATAAAATATAAGCTATGACATATTATTATTTCGCAGGTATATTAAAATATTAAAATACTTAGTTATTTCTAGAATCGTGTGTTGTGAAAATAAATAACCGTTGTAGCGGCTTAATAATATTATGTTGTACACGAATACACGATGATAGAATTACACGTGTTATTTCGTAATTTAGACAATATAATATATTATATATGTGTATAGAATGTGCATGATGTTTTCGTGCGTTTAACTTTTTTTAAGGGATTTTACTCGAAGCGCCCGATCACAATGACCGATTTTATAGTTCGCCTTTAACTATTATAATATAATTATGATTTATGACTGTTATTGTGGTTTTATTTTTTATTTTTTTTTTTTAATGTAAGTAATCTTTGCTCCTCCCTAGTTATTTTTTAGACGATTACATAATGTTTTACATAGACACTCGATTCAATTGATTAAATTAAAAATATAAATTGCCATTATAAGTCAAAAATGAATATAAGTATTAAAACAATAATACCTCGTTAATCATCACCGAATAACACAATTGAAGGGCGGTGAAAGAAATAAGGACTGGGTATGTGAAAAATGTTAAAATTGCAAAAATGTACCTAGGTATCATATTGAGGAGAATATTTTAAACAAAGTCAACAGTATACAAAATAATAAACTAAAAATATTAATGTAATATAGGTACCTAATCACTTTTTACATGCATAATGTATTTAATATATATACACTCTGCACTACAATGTATTATAATTATAACAATTATCTAAATAACCTATATAATAATATATTATATTATATGCGTTATATCGTACGTGTGGCGAAGGTCAATGACACGAAAAGTAAACTTGCCGGAAGGTTAAAATATTAAAACCCAGCGATGTCCCAAGAGTTGCAAACAATTATTTTACATTTTTAAAGATGACACCAGGAAAAATTGTACAAAATAATATCAAAATTATGCTATGATCTCGTCATCCGATTATTCATTGGCTAGAAATACCAGATAATAAAAACAAAAATACAATCAGAAGAATTGTTTGGGTGAGAAGCTGTGCTGCAATCCACAGAAAACACGATTTGTATTCACATACTTATACAAAACTCGTGATATAGGTACCTGCATGAAATTTAACAGTTACAATTATGCTGGAATTTATCGAAACAAAAACCAGTATTGTTTCCGTGTACAATATTGTAACAATTTATCAGATATTATCAAACATTTTAATTGGGTAAATCGATGGGATATTTATTCAATAAAATATAATATATATTATAACATAATAAATGTAAACTGAGTGATTATGAATACCTAATGAAAAATGTACAGTGCACACTGTACAGACAAATAAATTAGCGATAAATAGGTACATTTGAATTTAATTATGTTAGTATACCTACGATTTTGATGATACAAAGTATAATAATATATAATATATACAATGTAGGTACCTATGTAGTACCTATATGCGTTTTATTACTATCTATAGACAGTAAACCGTGTGGGCAATAATTTATAAACACTGAAAAACGTAGGTGTTTAAATCTGTGGAAATTGAGTTTCACATAAAATTGTTATTTCATTTATTAATTTTGATAACTTTATGGTTTTTCATTTAATTTTTCAGGCATTAAATATCTTTTTTTTGTACATGGGTAAAGTTTTTTGTCACTGGTCCCCTTCCATTACAAAAATGATGAATACAAGCCTATAGCCACTAAAAGCAACTAATGATGCTACGACTAGAATATGTTCAACTATTATACTATAATATACTGTTTTAACTATCAACTAATAAGATATTTTTTGGTCATTTTTAGTCAATTAAAATATATGTCCGTATGTTTTTATCGGGTATTCGCTTGATATATTATAATGAGTCGTTCGTTGTTGCATTCCTGTAACCAGTTGTGGTCTGGAACTTGTCATTTACAAAAATTACGTATAGCTGTCTATTTAAAATATTTTAAAAATGAAATTTAAAATCGAAACTGACACGAAACCAACAATATAATACGTGGTAATTTCAATTTCTAGTTTGTATTATGTTCAACAAATTAACGTAAAAACCTTATTATAGTTCAGAATATGATATGACGTATATCTATTAAATATATAATTTGGTAAGCAATATCTACAATATATTTATCTGGATTTCGTAATACCACTTACATCATACGAAATCCAAATTTAGACGACGGCTCACCAAAACCATTACTAATCGGTAATCAATGTACGTGTTTTCTATATTATAGATAACATGCAGTTTAAACAGGAAAACAAAAATCACGGTGGTCTACACTGTAATATTTATAGTGAATAATAAATAATAATATTTATATTTGATAAAAGGTTAAATATGCGCAACATTGAAGATGAGTTTAAAAAGATGAATTATACAAAATAAAAAATAAAAAACAATAAGCGCAATGTAATTTTGTAAATTATCGTGTCTGTCATATTTGTTAATTCGTCTTCAATGTTTGTAATGTTTGTATATTATATATTATACCTTTTATAATTATACATCATTATTACCAAATTATAACTACAAAATCTATTCTAAAGTCCATTCGTAACAACATTTTTTAATTCTCATGTGATGGATCCATCATTATAGCAATCACCAGTCTTATTAATAATTCATCGAGTGATTGGAAAAAAAAGGTCAAGAGACGTACTTAACTGAATAAAAAAAAAAACGATTTTCCCAATTGAGCTCATAAAGATATAAACAGGAGATGCTCTTGTCGAATGGTTTCTCCTCCCATTACAGGCCACATCCATTAACCATCTGTATCACGTCTATCACACCATAAGTTAGGTTATAGTACCTACCTATGCTTCGTGTATATAGATTGTAAACTAATAAGTATTCTTTATTCAAAAACAATAAAACAAAATTGAACTTTAGATAAAAGGTATAGCTGATTTATATACTGTAAACAATTATACACCTACCTATGTAAATGCACCGAGTTCAAGTAACCGAGTATTTTAAGTTTTGTAAGGTATTAATATTATATTTTTAAATTCAGAGCAAAACGAACAATGTATTTCTTTTAAAATAGTGTAGTTTATAGAGCATATTAATCATTATTTAAATGTAACAAAAAATAAGTTAATAGTTAAGTTAATACACAGAAATTCCACTTAATGTATTTGTCATTATAATAATAATAGTGGACCCTAAGGCTTAGTTAAGCGTGAGGAAAACCCTTGGTGAAATTTATTACAGCATTCCCGCATCTATACAATAATATGATATACATGACCACTGTTATCATAATAAATTATCTACACAATATTTTTTGATGAGTATTAACATATTTACTTGTTGGTCGTCTCGTCTTATGCCTTAGTGTATAATAATGATTGATGTCTGATAGAGGATTTCGGAAATGATGATTTTGAGTTGACTTTGTTACAATTTAAAAATAAGTATAAATCTTTCAATTTTTAAATTAAAAGATTTTATAACGTATCACTCTTATTTATTAAAATACTCAAATCATAAATTAGTATGTATAGAATAACTATATCAGTTAACTTTTTGTAAAACCATAAAAAAAAAAAAAAAACAAATCGTATAAATAAGTCAAACATTTTGTTGTTTTAAGTGTTCATCATTGAACGATCGATGCATAATGTTATTGATTTTTAAGTAATACAATATGGAAATTGTTATACTATTATCTATATTAGTGATTTTATGCATAAATTTACATTTTTTTACACTTTTCTTATATTCCTGGTTTTTTATTTTTTCTTAAAGATTTACAACTCGCATTTTAAAAATAAATCACTCCGGTTTTCAACGTACCTAGCTATTAATAAGGAAATACATTTTTTTTATTTTTTTCGATATAAGTGGCCGCACTACTTAGTATCCATTCATATATTGGTAAATGTGTGATTTGACGTAACTACTACTATAGTACTATTATTACTACTACTTACGAGCAATAAACGCTAAATTAATGTTTTATCGAGTACACGTAGAGATTATCGGAAGTGTAATAACGATATTATACAACCTGCGGCATTGGCGCTTATACTCGTAAGTTATATATTATATTATAATTTTTATTATGAAAACGGCCTAGGAATGACTATTGATCAGTGTGTAAATGTTTTACAATAATGCAATCCTCATCTCGCAGAAAAAAAATGTTTTTTACCATTGTATTACATTTAACGTATTGCATTTCAATATCTATATACTTATAACGATATTATATAAACTGAAAGTCGAGTGTGATGGCACCCATTGACAAAAAGCTCATAGGTATTGCACCCGACAATAACGACCATTTATTTTAGGTATCCCAAGCAATTTTTTGTTTTGCCGTTATTTGTGTATTTAGATACTCTAAAATGACACCCCGTTTCTTTTTTAAAAAATATTTTCCGTTGTTGTCGATCAGTTGATATTTATGCAGGTCTCTACTTATTTTTCGTACATCATTATTATTACTCATCAGTCATCACAATTATACAAAAGTACCTACAATCATCTATTTGAATTATATTTTTATTTTTATAAGTTTTTTAATATAACCATGTAATTTACAATAGTTCCTAACGCGTTTTCCCGCGTAAATTATGGTCGTCAACAAAATACTATTTTGGTAATTTTGTTATGATTTCTGAATATGAGTTGAAAATTATAATTACATAGGAAAGTATCCTATTACGACCGTGTCTAATTTTGTTATTTTATTTTTTTACCAGATGACGTAGGTATCCGCAGTAAACATATTATTTAATTTATCTTCTTTCTCGTTTCTTTGTGATCCATTGCGAATAACAGTATTATAATAAAAGTTCGTTAAAAGTTTCTGTCAATGCCATTTTTCTGTCAGATAGAAAAAAACATCGTTTGTTTTTCCATCAATTTTGAATTATATGATTTTAATGTTTGTGAACCTCTTATAATATTATATCTATTATATTATATTATCTTGCCCATATTTTATTACTAAATTTTAATAAAAATTAATTATTAGGAGTTTTGTATTTAGACACTGAATATTTACAATAATATTGTTTTGTTTATTTTACCTATATTATGTTATTTCTAAAAACTAAAACAATTCATCATTTGGTATTTATACGCCAAGTATGATCATTATATTACAGTTACTATACATATTTATGAATAAAACAAAACATATAAATTTAAAAATAACTGTACCAACTTATTATTATGTAATGTATTTCCATAATATAGTTCTAATAACAATTTGTTATTGCTGATGAAATTTAAATACTATTGAAAAACCTGAAAAATAAAAAAAAAATTCAAAAAAACTTTACCTACCTATAATATTAACATAAAAGTATAAATTAATGTAAAATACAGAGAAAAAATATGATAGATAAAAATAAACGAAATTAAAAAACCAAGGTTCATTTCTTTATTAGAGTACCTACTTTGTTAATACCTATTTTTTTTTTTTAATTTTATGGTATTTTATAGTGATTAAATTACTTTATTTATATGTTTTATTTATTTATACGGCAACCGGCTCTATGAAACTTTTAAATAATCTCAGTTGGTACCTACTTCTTTTACACGATACAATTAGTAGGTATAAACAAATACTGTTTAAGATGTCTTGTGCAAGCCTTACTGTACATGAACGTATAATAAGGTACGTGATATGATTTAGGTAATATTTTTGTAGTATGTTATAACTTAATATAAGTTATAAGTTATAATTTACATGAAAGGAAACACTCATCGGTCATCGCCTCGAAAAATTTGACATGAACTCATCGTCACAACGAGCGTGACGGTCTTGTTTACGTGGGCGTGTGAATTCTAACATTCGGCGCTAGAGAGGCAACACAATATCACCTGTTGCTATCGACCTTATCTTGTTTTGACTTCCGTGTGTACCTACTGGTTACTTGTACGATATATACCGCAGAGTCGGTTACAAGTAAACACCTAACAAATATTAATAAATCGCTATTTTATAAATAGCAATAACAACAACAACAACAATAATAAATAATGATAATCGTTTTTAAATAAAAATACGCACACACACATACACATTTTTGTAATATTTATTCTTATTACAGTTGTAGGTTAAACACGAATTCATACGATATTTTGACAGCAAGGCATGTACAGATGCCAAAAACTTAGAATATAGGTACCTGTATTGTGGCTATACAGGTCCTCTCATAGAAGAGATGTACGATAAATAAATTCAAATGTCCTTTCCGAATGCTTAACGAGTAAAACTGTAAAACATATTCTCGGGACTATGACGATAAAAATACGTGTCAAACTGTTGTCAATTTAATCATATGTATATGTGTGTGTGTGTGTCACATCGTGCCTATGATACCTACGAACTATCCATAACAAAGTTTTATTGTATTATGCATGTCTACAGAGACTTGTTTAATCGTACGAATTTTAGTTAGGTTGGCGCTGTGTCGACGGGGGGCATTTAGTTACATGATACGAATTCATTACAGCCTACGAATAATTTCTGTTGTCAGTTTGAATGCACTATGCATATTCAAAAAATTTTAAGTGTCCATTTATGTTATAGTATCGTTACAGCATTAGCACTAAAGTTATGATTTTATGAATAAAAGATGAATCTGAGGCCTGTTGGCCAACAGTAATTTAATCGCTAGATGATGACAGGGGGCTACACTATGTTAACTTTCGGTTCAGCATTATTTCAGCTCCGTCCTTAAAAAACAAATATAAAAAGTTACAAGTTACAACAGTTTTAAAATTTTTCTTTTGAAAAATCAAATAAAATTACACTTATGGTGGTTGAACTGTCGAGTTATGTTTAATATTATGATATGATGTGTTTGCCAACTGATATTTTTTACATGTTCCACTGCTATGGCAAACGATCGTTTTTACCTTATTAATAATTAGTAATTACTAATTACCAATGACTCACCATTGAATATTTTACTGAATATTAATTACGTTTATATATTTACCGTTTTTAATATTAATATTATTATATGTAATTTAAGTGACTATAGTTTTCTAGGATTCAAATTTAAATTATTTTGACGAATTAATATAGTAGTTTAATATTTCAAAATCAACTATTATTTAACTTTAAGTGATAAATTGTAAAAGCTCAAGGTAGGTACTGGGTAAGTTGCTTTCACAGCATCACACCTCCACCCAACCTGGTTATAATCCATTATGTACTGTCGTTGTTTTGTGGGAGGTTTTAAAGTTTTTAAAAAAACCCATTCATGTTTAAAAAAACGTCATATTTATAGATAAGTACTCTACTAGAGTACCTAACTCTAGTATACTCTACAGTGATTAATTTAACAGATAATGCCAAAATAAATTATTTGCTAACTACGATATTTTAAGAGGGCTGTTATCTGTTTAGCGGCGTATAGTTCAAAAAGCTCGACGGACAAAAAACGATCCGCGTATAAGTTTAAGTTTTAGGACCGATTGGACATCCCTTAGACATAGGGGTATACTAGCATACTATATTATTTATCAGTATATCTAAAAAATATCATAAAATATTATACAGGATATAATATTACCTATGTATTATACCGCCGTAAAAATGTATTTGTTATGAGTGATTATTACGTGGGTGGCGTATAGATTAGACGTAGATAAAATAACTCACACAAAATAGGTATATATTAGTGTATTGCACACCGCAAACGACGACACTTTGCATAAATTTACTTTGTTTTTCTCGAATGTACCTATTAATAATAATAATATGTATATAGGCACATGCTATACTCGCGTAAAATAATATATACACTGCCGTTTGGATGGTATTGCACACATATATACGCATAGTACATTATATTATATGTATAACAATTTCGTTTGACCACGATTCGCAAAAGAGGTGGAACCGAACAAGAGATTGGCCGAACGCGCGTATACCGAGATTGCGGTGACCGTTGTGTTTAGTGGTGGTAGTATATTCGATTTAGTACTGTATTGTCTGAGCGATCGCGGATTTTACGGCGGCGGCGATGGCGGCAGCGGCTGCTGTGGAAAATACGCGTAAATCATCGGCGTCATCGTATTCGAGGGAAAAGATCGGCACGACCCGGCCCGAAGCCTTTACGCGGTACGATTACGATAATTATTGCATATTGCACAGGTAAACCGTATAACGCCGGCATTCGGTCCGGTTCGCATCGGCCGCGCACCGTTTCGGCCGAAGGCCATTCGTACGAGACGCACCGACGGACCGACGTCTCGTCGTCATCGCGCAACACCACGTTATACACGCACTCGATTCATACGGCGTCCGACAGCAGCTACGGCAGTGTTTGCACGCGCACGCGTCAGTCGACGTTTAGATGATCCCGGGACCAGTTAACTTGCCGATAGACGCACGCGGGTCTATTGACAATTTTTTTCGTCTCCGAAATTTTTTTCTCACATTGTTTTAGCCCTCCGTCCTCCCCCGCATAACAAAGAGTTGTCTCGTTTTTATTTTTTATTCGAATCAATTTTTTTTCGCATTCGCCGCGAGTTTGATATAATATATTATTTTTATTGTAAACAAAGTATTCTAACTTATAGATACCTGCATCGTATTATATTTATTAGGTATATACCTACCTATATTATATCGGAGCGTGGCGCGGGTTAGCGTGCAGTAACGCACGGCGCCAAGACGACGGAGAGGACTTTTTGTTTGAGATCAGAATAGACATTTTTTCCTGTCGACCGCGATACGTTAACAATATAAAAGACGACGCTGACACAGCCGTTGACGACTAAAAATCGCCGCAGGTCGACCGTTCGCGGACACACACCTCGGCATCGTACGCATATTATAGACGATCGACGTAGCATCGATCGTATTGTACAACGCACGATGGTCATCATGAAAAATCTGACGATTTTTTTGAAACGTTTCCGACATGGTAAGTGCCCGACTACACGATATTCAATATTTCAATAGCTTTACAACAATAACAATCAAAATATGTATATATATTATGATGCGCTTTATAATTCATGTGACGCGTATAATACGCGTATGTGTACCGTTTTCCACGTTTAAATCACCATACCTATAGTAATTATTAAATTAACATGTTTTTATTACTACGTCGTTATTCGGTGTCTGGAAATCAAAAAAATAGAATAAATTTTATCCTAGATGGACCGTTTGTTTTTCTTTTCGGAAATACATAGGTATAAAGACGTCTAAGATGCTATAGGTCAATCATTGTTTACTTTAATTAAAACCATACAGATACCTATTTTTAGATGTTTGAAAAAAAATTAATTTACATCGCTCGTTTATGTTAATTAATTTTAGCAACGTATTTTAATTAAGCATGTTTATTAACACGAATACATGATAATCATTAAATCGGTATATATTCCTATAATATATACGTCTACCTACAGTGTCTCGTTACGGTAAACATTATAATATATCATCTATTTTCAACTATTTAAATTTACCAAACATACAAATCAATTTAAAAAATAAAATATAAGTATCTAAATTAAATATCAATTATACGAATTGTTATACATATTATGATTTTGATGAATGAAATTGTTGATAATACACTTTATATTTTAAGCAAAATGATTAACTGTATCAATTTCTGTACGAACAATGAAAATATTTATGTTTAAACCATATTGTGTTTTATCTTAGCCATTGTTCTTTTATATTTACATTATTTAGTTGTATAATAACATATCTATGCCCAATAGTTATAAATATATTTACAAATAAATTTAATATAAAATATCTAGTACTTACCTAAGTATAGTTACCAACTTCCTATATATTGACAATGGAAAAATGTACTAGCGATCACTGAGTTCACAACAATACTAGATTTTATACAATAGACATTGAACGGGAGCTTTTTCTATTGTTTTAAAAATCGAATGTCAGGGTTAAGTATAATAATAATAATAATCAAAATTATAGGTAGACCATTTATAGTATGTTCGACAAATACATTTTTATTAGACATATTATATTTACATTATCTATAACAAAACAAAATATTAGATAACCCAAAATGTACCAATTCATATGATATGATATTCGCTTGTATGTTTTACGAACTGCTACACATAGACTCCTTTTTAGTAAAGTTACATAATTTTTCTTTTATATTTAGCTATAAGGAAATAATACTTAATTATATAACTTGGTATAAATAATATAGATGTAAGAAACTAAAAAATAAACACGAGTTTGACAGTCGCAGTGTTATCTTCTTAATAACATATTAAAATATTATATATGTGTATTGTATATAGCCATATAGGTGTAGGTAGCTTACTTCAACCTTGCAGTTGGAGTGGTTACGAATAATATGTCTTATTATTGACCATCGCGTAAAAATATTATTGAACTTGAATTTATTTTCAAGTAAGACGAGTAGGTACCTACTTTCTATCTGTTATTAATACCTACAATTATTGAAAACATAATTATTATAGCATTATTGCTAACTTTTATAACTAAAAATACAACCTGCAACCTAAATAATCGTTATAAAAAAAAATAATTATCTTCAATTTAAAACAGGTATTTTTCAGTTTTTCGTTTAGTTTATATAGTGTCAATATAACACAATTCATAACAAATACAAAAATGTTAATATTAATGTATAGGTAATACCTAATCGTTCACCGTGACTGCATAAATAAAAGAAAACATAAATGTAACAATTAGTTATTCAACGTATATGTAAATATTAAATACTATTATTTTCAACTAAATTAATTGTATTTTTTTTTAATTACCGAAATCATAATTATGTTTAATTATACTTACAAGTTCATCCATTTAAATGTATAATATTATTTCATATTTAATAATTATATTAAATATTATAGCAAGCATCAAGTCTGATTCAATTTAACGGAAAATTTTCCTGTAGATCAATTAAAATATTATACAACTATAGAAATTAAAAGTTACAGTTAGTTTTTTAATAATAAATTCTTCTTATACGCACACACTCGTGGACACGATCTCGCATTTGAATACAATATAATTCATGAAAAATATCATAATTTTTTATGCTACTGAAACATATTGTAATATGTTATATGTATAGAAAAATTTTTTATATTAAACGGATTTATAATATTATATGCGTTATGTATCTCTGAAAACTAGAAAATGTAGATGCTTGGAACCTACTTCCGGGGTCCTGCTATATTCGATCTTGACCCGTATGATTTATTATTTGACTTGTTATCAAATGTTAATAGAAAAAACTGCGATATTAAATTTTTTTATATAATTTTGATTGAACAATGTCCCATTACTCCCATACATAGGTACACACTTAATTATGCTATTATTATAAATAATAAACGCAAAATTGAAATCATGAATTTTTTACATAAATACTTAACATTACAACCTCAAAATTATGTCAAAATGATTTTTATTATTGGACAGTTCCTATTTAATAATATTATTAAATAAAAATTTATATCATAGCTACCTAATTAAATCTTTAAAATAATATATTATCTAAATATTGCCATGTTATAGTTGCTATCAGAATATGACGTGTCTGTGTGATTACAAATTTACAATGTTCTCATAATGAATGTATGCTAACGATTTTACAATTTTAAAACATGATAGGTATATATGGAATCGAATTTTGAATAAATTAATAAATATGTTCAAAATTAACTTTTGAAAACGTTGAAAAATGAAAAATAATTCATCTAGTATTCACATTTAAACATCATATAATGCGTAATATAAAAATTAATTAACTTATGACAAGTTACAATCAATTTTGCAAACAATGTACCTAATGTTAAAGATATTTAAAATTCAAAAATAATCTATACATATTAAATGATAGATATGCATTTGTATAATATCAACAATAATAACATTATAATACATTTATTTATTTTAAACTATGATATTATGTACCTCTCTACTGGGAGTTTAATAATAATATTATCTAACATACCTAAGTACTTTTTAATAGCTGCAGCTGTTTTCTAGACATAAGAATTAAATAGTTAAACCTATATATTATATGTAACCTTAAATAACTGTCGGAAAAATATGCCTCGAGAATGGCTTGATGTACTTTTACAGTTAAGATGTTTTAAGTACCTAGGAAATTAAAGCGCACGTATACTATAATAATAACAATAATGAAATATATTATTATTATACACGATGAGTTTATATCAGTTTAATCGGTAAACATAACGATTCTATATCGGTTACTGAACTGTATATTAATTGTTTACGGTGATGTATGTTTTTTTTTATCTGAAAAATACGTTTGGTTATTGAGAATAGAAAATCTTAAAAATTACATCCTTCTGGGTCGTGAAAGTCGAATGCCAATAAATTTTTTTTCTGATTATTATCGGTGATAAGATCTATCCGGAATCAAACACTATATATTATAAAGGTAAGAAAATTAAGATCCATCCTACAATAAATTCAATGTACAATGTACATGCTGTTAGCTGTTGAAAAATAAAAATTAAAACAAAAACAAAAATACGCTGCAGATCATTGCTGATTTTAGCGAATTAAGATGAGTTAAAAATATGTAAAATAATAATAATAAACGGTGTTCACTTTAGGTAGGTATGTATTATTTTTATATTTTATGACCTATACTACTCTGGCTACTTTAAATCACACTAGTTATCATCGATAGCGATTTAGTATAATTAATAATACTAATTATTAATATATTATATTATTATAGTAGGTATACAGATCAATAATACAACCATTCGTTTTTTATTTGCACCTATATACCTAAGTCAATTATTAGTTTTTCTTTTCAAAGGCAAGTTTTTTTTTTTCCATTTATACATTTAAATAATTGATCTATGCGACTATTCATTATGGTGTTGTTCCTAAATTGTATGTGCAGAGCCTTTCTTGATTCTTCCTATAAACATAATCTTGGTGTATGTTACTATCCCAGGTGCCCCTCTAATTATTATGATATATCTATTATAAATGTGTCAAACAAGTTTACGATACTCAAAATAAATATCGTAGTAGATTCTATATATAATAATTACGACTTATTAATAATTGAAATATTTAATATAAATGGGCATAGAAAATGAAAAATAAAATTGTATATAAACCTTTTAATTTATCACTTTGGAAATCAACTTAGGTACATAGATATATACCTATACTACACTCTATTCGTATGATATTTTATCAACCTTTCGTGTCTCCTTCTCTGTTACGGACTAGCCATGATATTATTATTGTCCTTCAAATAGTATAGATAATTATAATTTTTTAAAAAATAAAACACTTCCCATATTATCGTTGTAGCATTTAAATAAAATAAAGATTTCTTATATATACGAAATGAAAATATACATTATAATAATAATTACAGGCAAATTTAATATTAATTAGATAAATAATAATGTACAATTATTATGTATACATTTAATATCTGTAGATAGTATAGAAAACACTTCAATTCTGTGTATATAATATAGGTACATTAAATTATGTAGTATAGTAAACGATAACGAAAGATGTACCGAAAACCGCAGACATATTATTATTCAGTTTTAAAGATGCGTGTTGTCGAAGGTAAAAATATACATGAAACACATTTAATCGACATTTAATATCATTATTGATATTATCAAAGTTACTTAGTGCGTGGCTCTAATAATAATATTATATTTTTGTATAGTACCTATACCTATAGAAAACCCTAAGAAATCCTTGTGCGTTTAATGAGTAACTATGTATAGGTAATGAGCTTATATTAAAAATATTATACTTATTATTTATTCATCGGTATTTATTGGTACTGGCTGGTTTCTAGAGACATACAAATTACAATCATATATTAATTTATTATTATTACACTCTTAAGCGTGCGCGCAGACATTGTTCGTGTGTGCTTTTATTTTTAATCTTTTATCAAGCCACTACAGCCTTTCAAAAATACTGTATTACTCTTGTATAGGTGTCTCCAACAAAACAATAACATACGTAGGTATTTAACGAAATCGTATTTAGTATTATTAAGACAGGATAATAGTACCTTAGTTAGTTAGTTTGGTTTCTTAATAATCGAGATTAAAAAAGAAAAAAAAATGTACATAAATTATTATATATTCTTGATTTAGTATTTCGATTAATCTTGGCAAACGCATAGTTCGACTTACTTTAATGTATTAATGTCATTTACCAAGGTAAAGGCAGGAGGTAGCCCATAGTGCATGTACATAGTATTATTATTTTGCACCGACTGTGTTTCGTCCTCATCGATTACACCACTTTAGTCTAAAACACGTCAAGTTTTAACAAAATCTTTTGGTTTAATGCTAATTTTGTATATGATATAATGCAATTTTAAAATAATATATTACATACGATGTATGTTTCAATTTTTTTTTTTTTTTTTATTTTATAATATGTAATATTATAACATAGGTATTCGTGCGACCAAAGGTCGAATAGGTCAACAGAAAACCCCGCGCACTCATATTCTCGACGTAGTGATATCACTATGCGCGATCTTATCGAAACGCTAAAACTATAAGCACACTTCTGTTTATCGGTGTTCTGTGCGATTTCTAGATCGAAACACACCATGTTAATATATTTAATAGGTTACATAACTTGAACAAGTAGATTGGAATCGAATTCAAAATTTATAATTTATAATTATTTAATAATTTTTTTAAAAATGTATTACTATTATTGTCGAGGAGAGGGAAAAAATACCTATAATGATGATATTATAATTTTCGACAATACCCATCCACTATTTCAGTGTGATACCTATAAAATATCGTTTGACTATAAAACATTATTTTTCGTAAGACTTTAGTGTGCTATTATAAACAATAAACACGTCATATCACCCAACGAAACATACCTACTTTTAAATATTGTTACATACATTACAAAACTAAGAGTAAAGCCGTCTTTTGAGTTTTAATTTTCAAAAAAATCAACGGGGTTGGGACACTTATAAGACGTCTATGAGCCATCGACACGTAAGCAGGCGCGTATATTGTCTCGCTCGTACGACCGATGACCGGCGCTACATAAAACCGATTGAGTATAGCGATTACGATGCGCCTGGGATTAAAGCTCGATAGAGCAATACACGTGTGTATTGATACTGAAGTACAACAATCGTATACCGACATACACGGCACACGCACACATCACGTTTCTGTACACCTCTAATCGTATTATTGATGTGTGTGTGTGTATGTGTGTTTGTGTGTACGTCCCGTCCCGCAATGCCGTTGAACTGACCGACGACAAAAGTTAATGTTTATCGTCACTACACCGTTTTTTGTATACAATTATGATATTTGGTGTATTATACCTACCTATGAACTTTGTACGTAGACTACAACCTTATCGTATACACAAATAGTTTCATGCGTTAATTACGTATAGTTACTCAAAGCGATCGGTTTTTCACTAAAATGTCAACTATTGCTGCAGGTCCTTGCCTGAATGTTAAAGAATTTTCTACACGATTTCTTAGATCGGTCCTAACAACATGGCTAATTATGTTCTTTTACGTCATATATGATCGGTGCAGTGTAACTATTGTTGCCAAATCTGTCTAGTGGGAAATGACGAGGGGTCCTTGCTTAATTCTATTTTATTTTGTTGGTGAGTTAAGTTTATTATCCTTAAGACGAACGTGCCTGATATAAAATTTGAATACTGCGAACAGTGCGAACTCAAAAACAACTCAAAACTACAATACCAAAAGCGACATTTAGTTAAACAAAAATTATATACTTTTATGATTTTCCAATATGATAATAATGACGTAAATGAATATAGGTACCTAGGATGAAAAAATCAAAAAATAAACGTTTGCATATACATTGTTGATTTTTGTTATTGTTGTGCATACATAAAAACAAAACTACGATATCATACGAGTCAGACTTCATAATTATTACAATAATATATAATATATTATAATCCGATGTCGAGTAGGTAACCACTAGTCTTCCAAAATTTTCACAACTCATATATTACATTATGTTCGTGATCTGTGCGCATATAGTTTGCAGAAACACAATATATAATATAAATTCAAATCCTTATTGCCCACAGGCGTATATGGTTATATATTACCGTTCGCTGTCCAGAGGTTGTTGCGCAGTTTATAAATACAAAAATTAAAAATATTGTTTATAGCTATTTTTTTAATATGTTTTTGTTTATAGTTTATACACCGCGATTTTGCACATGCATTCGTGTGTACACAGTCTCCCACTAGCCCCTCTTTCATTCCGCCTCATCAAAAACGCACCGCTGCCGCCACAAGAGAGTGATTTATATTCTTATTTACCATAATATTGTCCACCACTGGACAAAACGATACAGTACATGTATTGTGTAGGTTTATCACGTCCTCCGCCGAACCATTTTTGGAAACAACCTATTATAGTAAGATATTCTGGAAAATCCCGAATGCGTATGTGCTTTTGTCTGTCCGTTTTATAATTCACACGTTTTACCAAAACCACTGTACAACGACAAGACTGTTAGAAATCGATTAGAAAACGCTTACCAAGGCGAGGGTATTATCATTTTACATTTTACCCTTATTCTTATGAATTCTTAAAAAAATTTAATTCAGAAATACTTTATCCAGTTATTAGTTTATAGAATTTTTTAATGAAAACATTTTATATTAAAATTCTACTACACGCGAGTACTTGAATAGTACTTTTCAATAGCGATTTCAAAAATAGTTAATATTTTAATTTTAAAAAGTTCATTTACAGGCGTTTTTTCTGTTTAGTTTAAATTCACACTTCTTGTACATGAATGCATTTAGATAACAATAATATATATTATATTATTAAACATCTTATGTATAAAATGTTGACATTCCTATGTCATAACATATCTGAAATAACGTAAGTGCAGCTGAATTTCGTATACCTCAGCTGTTTCTTTTGAACTTGTGTCTTTACAACACTTTGATGTTTTGAAAGCACTTTTGACACTTGTGAAAATAATCACACAATTTACTTACTATATACCTATTGGCTATTATACTTATGACGAGCTTGAAAAAGTTAACAAGAGAAACCGTAAATCCTACTCCAAAAAGGAATATATTTTATAAACATAACCAGTTACCGGATGTGTGATTTTGGCATAAAATCTTTGATGGTATTTTTTTTTTTAATTTACTCATAAGTTCAGAAAACGCACATTAATAACTACAATATCAGCACGATAATAATCATATCTAATTATTATATCATGACCACTATTTAGACGAAGTGCGTTTCCCAAAACGTATAGAGTTATAAGAGATATGTACTCACGATCCGAAGGGCATACGGACATACGGTACTGCGCTCCGCTCGGTAGCTGTAACCACAACCGCAGTTAGTCGACGTATATCACAATGTGTAATGACATGATATTCTGACACGTGGTGACATTGAACTTGATCGGTTAATAAGAATAATATTATGTCATAGTCTATAATAATAATATATGAATACGGTGGCGTGACGCTCGTATGATAACAATAATATATGTAGTAGGTACGTATCGACTTGTTAAACAATGTGTATAATATTATATAATATTATAGTAGGTATTATTAAATTATCTATATTCGAATAATAAAAATACACAAATATCATGTTTTGTTGCCGAATACTTTCTGAAAACAAAAAGATTTCCGTGATTTAATTGTTTACTTTTCAGTCTATAGAAACTAATCAACGGACAATAATACTAGCATTTATAATGCCTAAATCTCTAATATATTATGTAGTCTTAGCAAACATGTTTGTTATAAGACCTTTTTTAAATAATGAATAAAGTAATTATACTGATATCTTATGTTGTTTTTAAAACACTGAGTACATAACTGGGTAATTTTATCGACACTAACTATAAGAAACAAAACATAAAAAAAAAAATACAATTTATGTAATGTTTAAAAAAATAGCCAGTTAAAATTGAAAAAAGAAATCAAACTTTGAGCAAAATTTACTTATTTTATTTAATAATATTGCAACTTTTATGCAATTGTCTAAATATATACATTATTATTCAAATGTGCAAAATATGCAACAATAACAACTTATAACCATAAAATCGGCAACTTATGAAAGGTTGATATCGGAATTATTCTAAATCTATTATAGAGGAATATACATTTGCATAAAAATCCAGATTCTAGACAGTTATAACTAATAAATAATAAGCTTAGAATGGATATTAACGTATTGAAACTTTTTATTATAATATGTACTCCAAATCCTGTGGAAAAAAA
>VUJU01002030.1:3702-15153 GCA_009835225.1 Aphis craccivora | reverse complement strand
ATTATGAATTTATAAATATTATTAACCATTGTTTGTTATTTTATCATTGTCGTTAAACTTAAAACTTAGAACTTGATATAATATGACGTAATAAAGATAACGAAAAAGTGAAGATACCAATACGTGTGATAAAAAACGAGTGACATTTATAGTATAGAATCTAATAATTCTAATATACTATAATATATTATCTTATCCTATCGGTAGTAAAAATTTGGAAAATAATAATAATTAATAATACATTTCAATAAAATGTTGTTAATTATATTTATATTACACCCATATTGGTTTTAAAGGTGTATATAAATAACATATAAAAATATTATGATATTAAATCAATAGTACCTATATTATGATGATAGTATACCAAAAATTGAAATGTGTACCTTTTACAGGTGCCTTTGGACATAAATCTTTAGTAATAACTAATTAAAATAACTAACAATTGAAAATAATCATAACAACGAAACTATAAGGTACATATTATCATTTGGCATACCATGCCACATAATATACGAGTACCTACACATATACGATGCACCCATCTATGATTTTATAGTGCAACATGTTAGAGGTGCGGCACATGCACTTCGAAATTTCCGTAGGACGATAATCTAGATTTTAGATCTAGAACGTAGGCCCATAGATTGTTACTCGGGGGGTCCACGAAGAAGATTTGAATTTATTGTTTTAGTTACGTTTAAAGATAAATTAAATATATACTAATAAATAAAGCCTACAATGTAGAAGAAATTAAGAACCACTGAATTAAATACGCGACGAAAAAAAAAATCGTGCGGTGCTCTAAAAGTAAAATGACAATGTAAAGTATGTTATATTTATGACCAGTAACAGTAACATTATGGTACGCGTATATACGGCAAAACCAGTTTGGCTGTATCCTGTAGGTATATTAAGCTGCAGCCGTTCGCCAAATGCCAACTATACATCGTATATAAGATGAACTCGTTTTCACGGTCGATATTCGTTGATTTCGAAAATAAAATAAAATAATATTTTTACAGCTATACACCTATATCATAGGCGTAGGGTGGTCAAATTTGTTGGGGGGGGCTTTATGCCTTCCAGGGAGAGACATTTACGAGTTTTTGGGAGGCTATGATTGAAACTGGGGGGGCTTAAATTCAGACTGGGGGGGGCTAAGCCCCCCAAGCCCCCCGCTAACTACGCCTATGACCTATATGCCTGTTCAAAACGTATATATTTTCGATATTTGCTCGAATCCCCAAGTGTAATATATTTGTTCAAACACTCGTCGAATAATTACATCCTTCAACTATCGTTCCACTGCAGAAAACTGAAGTAGACTTTAATTGTTAGTATAGGTAGGTACGTACCTATAGGTGACTAAATGTAAAAATCCTAAAAAAAACTTAATCTAATTCATAATAATATAATATACGGTCCATCTCTATTTATATAATAGTTTTATAATAAACGTATTCAATTTATATTAAATCGCGAAATTATCGTTAGGGTTCTTGACCAGTTACAAAGCTCTCTTCGGCGGGGGCGGGGGAGTTTATTTTATGTTCTATATACTTACACATTATGTAGTTAATTACAATGTACTTGTGTTTAAAATTATTTTTATTTACAATGAATATTTCATGTTTCGGATGACTGTATAAAGTCTATAACGATGACTACATTAGAATCGTATTTAGACATTTACACAAGTCAAGAGATGAGCGATCCTGTACCGTAGAACTGTCCCAATACTTCATCTAATAGCTGACTCTGTTAAAATATAGATTTTCAGTGCACTACGCGGATTATTTTGTACCATAATATTAAACACGTACGCGGCATCATGTTTCGTACGGTCGTAAAGTGATGACATAATGTAGGTAGTAACGAGATTTGAATTAACTTCCCAAACACACATTAAATGATCGTCGAGCACTCGAGTTACAATGTATACGCCATGTGATCGGCTCACCTGTGGGTTTTGTGCAAGTTTTTCCTTACCCCGCGACATCCGGGTTTTTTACGTACGTCCATACTATAATAACGGAGCAGTGACGTAGTGAAATGCATATAAAATAACGATAAACTACTTATGTACTATTATATACGCGAAAGCGGTTTTTCGAGTCTCGTCCATATTATTATATTTTTCTCTCTGTCGTCGCCAGTCACCGGTTTCGAGTTCAAGTTCACACATTCGTCGTATTCGCGTAGACAAATTCGTAATAAAAAATATATATTATATAACAGCAGACAGACACGAAATGCGCGCGCGCGCGACCCATTAGCTCATATATGAGAGGCACTATATAAGTATTCCGTATAGTAGTCAGTTCATCAGTACCGAAGAGGTGTCTACCTAAAATCATAATATTGAGCCGTTTGATTGGCGTAAAAGGATTTTTGAAATGGCGTTCCGCGTTGGAATACATTATACGTGTATAAAGGACCTTCATTGAAGGTGTTACATTATTTTGCAAATTATTGTGAGGCGTGAATTATACGACAGGTATTAATGGACGGACAGAGCAATAGAATGCTATAACACGCCCTCTCTAAAATGTATTTGTTTACTCACGAGTCGAGTAGTAGGTAGGTACATCGTAAATAAATCGTAAATATTACGCGATTTTTGGCGGTTCCAACCTAACCTTTTTGAGACTCCCGGGGAGCACCCCACTGCTCTAGAGTCAAGGACCCAATACGAAAGGAGGGTCTGTCATGTTTGATTGTGCTTTTTCTCACCAATGAAAAGAAACTATCATAATTTTGCTATTTAAAGGTTTGAACGTAAAACAAAATTGGCGTAGGGCACACTCATCCGCTAACCATTAAAATTTACCAACAATAAAAGTATACTTACCTACCTAATATACCGTTCTAGAACTTATGGTAAAACTGTATCTGAAATAAATAATACGATTAAATTTCTATATAACTATCCGATTAAACAAAATATTTCTGTTAAACAATATATTTTTGAAAACCAATCCAAATCAGAATCAAATTTATTTAATTCTATTTAACGATTTTTTGTTTTATTTGTGTGTGTGAGATTTCGTTGCATATGTAATTCCTAAATCTTTTAGAACCCATATTATATAAATGTCGATGTCTATATTATGGTTAGGAATAGCACATAACTATATTGATCACACAATATCCTTAAAACCGTTACCGGTCTGTCGCTAGTCTAAACGATAATCAACAAAAACTCAACAGTGTTCATTAATTTATCAAACGTGTTTTGGTCAGGCCCCCCCCCTCGTCATTTCACCATCGATGTGGATACGATGTCACTGCTATTCAACCGTATAATATTATAATAATAATAATATATTATACTGCATCTGTCGAGCGTTGTAACATAATGACTTGACTATGCGGAAACAGTTAATGTTTTTGTATACATATTGAACACGGTCAATAATATTAAAACGTTATAATAAATAAAACTAGCCCCAGCAATTATTTTTTTCCTCGTATTTAGAAACACCCATATAGTTGTCCACTATAATAGTCGGAGGTTTAATTTAATTTATATTATTATTGTTTATTAGTCACCGTATTCGTATTATAATGTAAAGCTGACAGCAATGGCCTTCCCGGGCGCGGACGGTTTGACCGACAACATACGCGATATTTGCCTACAATTCACCTACCTATTATAAAAAATAAAATATTATCTTATATTATATATTATACAAATGTACTGCGTCGTGTGATTATCGAAGCACCGGCCGACCACAACCACAGTATATATTTAATGCACCGGGATAGCTATTATAATATTATATACGGACGTCGCTGCTGTGATTTTTTGTAACCGCGGTCGTCGTGCTTTGATGGCCGTGATCCAAACCTAGGCGTGGTCCAAACGAACAAAGCTCGAGAGTAATTTTTAAGACCATATTTTAGGTATATTTTATCTATTTAAATGTTAAAACTTAAAAGTACTCTTCCGTCAGCGCCCTTGAAAATCAGATCCGTTGGCCGTGCATCAGCACCCCGCTAAATGTAAGACCTTCGGTTTGGGAACGGCGTGAGATCCGATTCACAATAATTTCGAATTTCGTCTTATATAACATTTTTGAGAAATATAACGATAGTCTTAATAAAATATTTTTTAAATATTAATAATCGTTATTTAAACATTTAAAATATGTATTATATGAATTGAATATCCGTTATTTCTAAATACTGTCTGTGAAGTTGCAAATTATTATACCATTCATTGAGTGCTTCTTTGATTTCTAAAATGTTAAAATCAAGCTTTTGAGTTAAAAAATCCAAACGATGTTTAATACGTCCGTAATGCAATTACAATATACAGTGATCGGAACCATTTTTAACTTGATGTCGTGAATTGCTACGGTGAAATTTATAATATACAACTAGATTAGATGGACAGTAGAAACTACTGTATATTATATTGATAGAACGTAGAGTGCATCGACATGCAAGATCTTTCATAAATTATTTTGTATAAAATCCTTAATTCAAAAAAGTTTATAGTAAAATATAATCATAATTAATTTAAAATCCAGGTTTTTTTTTTTGTAAATCATCAATTTTGTATTTAATACTGTTTAAATGGTTAAAAATAGTATGATGTTTGTGTTTATAAAATGTACTTTGGAAAAATTAAAAATATTCATATAGTAAGAGTATAACAGTATACCACTCATATCAGCGTATCTTTATAAGTAATATTATACATTAAATATGTATAAAAAGTACAAAGTACTACTTCGAGTCTTCGACTATTGACGTTAGATACCATCATATAATAATAATTATTAATTAACACTACAAAAAGTAATTTAATTTTCGTAATTTATAGTAGTTATTAACTATAGTTTATTTATAAAACAAATATTTGCAATGTATTAATGGTTTAAAATTAAAATAGATATATTTTAAATGTTGAGATTTTTACTCGTTACACCGTGTTATTTGTTATTAATTACTCTAATCATTATCACAGGAAAAATTACTTAGGTAGTAATATATTATTTAATATTATTATAATATATTGTTTTTCAGTTCAGCGTTATATACGTTTATGATAATTTTATTTTTTAAATTCTGAGCGGAGCAATGAAAATGTATTGAAATTACAATGATGTGTTTTTTTTTTTAATTCAGTACTTTTTTTGATAATCTTACAAAGTTACAAACAAAAAAATTTTCACAAAATAAATTGATATATTGATTTTGAAATTTTCATCAATGTATACCTAATACCTATATATTTTATATATATTAATATATTATATTAAACTACATTTTTATACCGACTATTGAACCAATTTAAATGTCAACGCTGATTATTTAAAACATATTAAAATATAAACATTTGATTTTGTTGTTATTATTTACTGTATATTATTGCATTTTATTATGTGGTCTGTCCAATTAATAACTAATTTATACAGAATAAAACAAAATCATGAAAAAAAAAAAAAAATTATAAATAATAAAATAAATACGAAATTATTGTTGTTTCCTCAGTTCTCAAAACAAGGTTGGGCTTATATTATAAGCGCAAGTGCGATATTAGTTTCGGATAAATAGCTTAGTGGGCTTTGATCACTGTTGTGTGGTGGGTATAGGTACGATACACCGATAGCTAATAATAACAAATTATGGATTCACAATTTATACGTGATAAGCCACAACATGGTACAATCTAAAAATTTAACTGTAAATAAGTTCCGTATAAGATTTGTAATGGAAAATTTTTTTTAAAAAATCAGTTGATGATAATAATAATAGTATTGCATAAAATATAATACGTTTGGTATTCTAACTCAGGTTATGTAGTACAGACATTTAGTCAGAATAACTGTCGGAATAACTTCTGTAATAAAATTTCAAACATAACATGTAATATAATTATTACTAATTACAATATTATAAATTTATAACAGTTTAATATAGGTATAAGGTACACTATTACGACTTGTGCGGAATTTTAATCCAGATGTGTACAATTACCACAACAATGTAATAACACGTTTAGCGTACCCACTTGATATCTACCTATATAATTTTTTATTAATCAAGTACGCAGTCGTAGATTCAGACTTAATTCAATTTTCACACGTACATTACGTATAACGACTATTGATACAGTCATGATTCATAATGTATTTGCGCATTGCGGCCGTCACGGTGTATGCATCTAACTAATTAATTGTTTTTCTTTTTGATGGCAGCTAATTTTAACTTGATATAAGTACTTATTTATAAGCCTTAAAAATGATTTTAAGAAAAATGCTTTACAAAATGTCATTTGGATGCAACGATACGTTTAAAAATGATAAACATTTTTTTATAGGTGCATGCTGCAGTTACGCAAGCGATCGAAAAACAATGTTTTAACTTTCAGCATTTTCAAACACATTTTTATCTTAACTAAACTAACACTAATACAAAAACAACATTAATAAATTATTAGTTATTACAAACTCCTGTTTTGCGATGTGCATTGATATGCGACTTCTCATTCCTTGTCCTGTGCATGCAATGTTGTTATATGCACACAAAACGATGGCCGATGACCCGTGATAATAATAATATAGAAATGAAGAATTTGAAATATTAAAAAAAATATATATATCTAAATATTATAAGCAGCAGTTTACTTACGCTTTTTATTCTAATGGTTTTTTAAGTCTCATACGATTTGATACATATCTACTCTGCTAAGTAGGTAATATTAAAGCGGTTAGCGCTGCAGGTGACCAGACGAAGTAATAAAAACTATGTTAACAGGTCCTGCTATACCTACAATAATATTAACTAAGAAATTCAAAAGGCTCATAAATACACAATATTTGCATACTAATGTATATATCATCGTATTACTCAATTTTCTCCTTGACAAGACACAGCGAGCAATAACAATTTTTTCTGCGAGCGCATCATATTACGTAATACCGTATTTTACGAGTCTTTAAAATATTAAATATATGCACCTCTAACAAAAATGATTAAAAAATGCTTCCAGTATAGATCACATTTACCCACATTTTAACATTTTATTTTGTTTAACAATTATATTTTGTTTTGAAAATATATGTTCAAAGTTTAAAATTTTAAATAAATAAATAAAATCTATTACCACGTGGAAAGTTTCTCAAATTCGATCTGTTGAAAATTCGAACACGTTTGTGCCCAGCTAAGTTGATATTGATCTGCAAGTAACTATAAACAATATTTTGCATTATTTCGCATTCGTTTTGTATATAATACAATATACGATGACCATTATATTATGCGCTCGACTTGAACCACTACGTTTAACGTATTCTACCTATAAAATACGCACTGACGTAGGCAGGTTACTACCTACTTGTCCTGCAATCATACGAATTGTGTTGAAAGTCTAAAATTTTTTTTACTCCCGTAAAATTGTCTCGTGTCTGCGTAGTCCATAAATCCTATTGACTACGAGGAAAAAAATACTCCACTAAATTTTACTGTCGAGTATTATTGTGGGTAGAATATATACAAGTATTATAACGTATTATATATGTGCTATTATTACACGTCTTACATGAATGAACTCTATCAGCGTTGATATAGGTAGCATATATAACTATTAGGATACGATAAGAAGTATTAGCTGAAGGTACAATAATAGGTACTCTACGTTCTTAAAAATTTAAAAGTTATAATATTCTAAAAACTTGATGTATCTCAGCCATTTTTGTTTGGCTACATTCATTCTATGTACCTATAGAAGTATTAACGTCTTACAATCATTCGTTGCTATTAAAAAATAATACGGTTGAAAAAGCGGGCTTTTTCTTGTTGTACACAGTATAATATACCGATATGACGTATTGTTATACTTATTATAACAGTACTATAATAGTTATGTTTTATTAAATCCAATCAATTTTTATTTTAACTGTTAAACTCATTTACTATAGCAGTGGATTTTGTTTACATACGCATGTACCTAGTACCTACCAATAATTTGTATATTGTATATAGATGCTTAGACTATAATAATAATAATAATAAAATTATAGGTATACTGTATAGTGTGCTTATATAATACAATAAAAATCAATTAAGTAAATGTTAAAAAAGGGTTATAATAAAAATTATAATACACTATAGTAGGCTACACTAGTTGGCACACTTTTTAAAAATGTCCAATTTAAAACACGAATTTTGTTTGCGCACAAAATTTGATCATACGAGTAACAAATCGTATCATTTACTAAACTGTATAATATAAGTACCATTCATGTTCACAAAAACGGAAAACTAAATGATGAACAACTAAAAAAAAACGAATGTTGCTGAAACTTTCCATAAACGTTTTAACAAAGAAAATGTATTTTTTTAACTGTGCGCACATGATTTGTAAAAATTTGGTCATAACATAAGTTGTTTTTAGTAATTAATGTATAAAGCCTGAGCCCTCCAGTAAATTAATGCCCAACTTCATGTCAGTCAAACAGCATACACATCATTTTTAGTGACAAATAACCCCTAATATCTGAACCGTACATCCAATATTAAAATTTTTATTCTAAACAACCCTAATGGATAGTATATCTAGGTGATATTATTGCATTAAACGATGATTTCAGTATTAGGTTTTATCTCATAGTTTTATAACTTTTAGCCATTTACGATTGGCACGTATTACGAGTTTTATACTCGTATTAAATATATTATTATATAGTACTACTAATACGATGACATGGCAGAATTACATGATGGATAATACATATTATGTTTAATTTGTTTTCAGGTTTGATATCGTTGATGCTGATTGGCATTTCCGCGCTCGTTCTGGGTACACTAATCGCCGTGTTCGATCCATTTAAATTAATACTCAAATGGGTAAGTGATGGTAGTCCGCGGCCGACGGTCGTAAGATCTTATGTTATTTTAAGGATTGTATAATTTTAAGTAAAACAATACAGTTGGTATAATATATTGCCACAAGTTTTAATAAAAATAATTATCATTTATCAAACGTACTAAATTGTCCGTCCCTATATTACCTGTATAAATATTATAAATTACAATTATTATTCTTAAGAGGACGTCGCACCCGCTGTGTTGTCTCCTTCTTACACATGTACGACATAGTAAATTTTTGTTCACCGATTTCAATATTGTGCTTTTAGTTTTGATATTATAGTGAATTGATCTATCATCAAACTTTTAGGTTTGAAAATTATCTGTTTTTTTATAAGTTTGATAGTAGGTCAATTCACTCTAATATCAAATATAAAAGCACACTAATGAAACTGATGAACGAAAATTTACTATATATTTTACGTAACATATTAAATTTACGCTCAGCAGATCACGTGTAACTCCGTTAGTTTGAGTCGAAATTAGTGTGAATCGACCTATTATTAAACATGATGGCAAGAACATTATCTGTGTTCGTATGTTGGTTTTTTACGATAGTTCGATTTTTTAGCGAGTTATGCGTATATAATATAGATTAAAATTAAAAATGCTCATTATTAACTAAAAAACTGAATAATCGAAAAAATCTACATACGAACACGCAGATAATGTTCTTACCATCAAGTTTAATAAGAGTTCGATTCGCTCTAAAATTGTTTAAACTAACGGAACTACACATGATATTCTGAGCGTACATTTGCTTTGTTACGTACCTACTTGTAAGACTGAGACAACACATGCAGGTATGGCGTCCTCTTAAATTAATACCTAATATTGTGTGTCCATTGCACTATGATACAAATGAGACATAAATAGTCGTCTTTTTACTTGTTAACTGTTAATCAAATGACTTTTTTGAAAATCTTAATGTATATAAATTTAAATACGAATGAGTATAGTAGGTACTCGAATTATTTGAATTTATTAATATTAATATTTATATGAATATCAGTAATTAATATATTAATAACCCATCAATAACTACTTATAATTTATATATAAAAAAAAAATGTTTTAATAATAAATAAATAGATACTATAGATCATCCATAATTCCATGTATTAATTGACAATTCTTTCAACCCTTTTTTACCTTTTTTAAGGGCTATGAAAACTTTAACTTATACATTTTATTAATTCAGTAACTACTAGTTAAAAACTATCCACCTAAAAATGTATAGCAAAAAAAAAGTTGGTTCTCGTTTGAAAAATACAAGTTTGTATCTAAATAACTGAAAACAAGGTGCTCAATAAATATACTATTTAATTTGATAGGTACCTATTTCAAAATATGAATTTTGAATACAAAATTTAAATAAATAAATTATTAAAAGAAAAATGAGGGTTTAGCGTAGAACATATTTAGTTAATCACACAGTAGATTTATATATAATATACGATACGCGTCTTTACACAGAGACACAGTGTATTATACGTGCAATTTAATATATTCGAGTATTCGACGTTGCTTTGATATTCGAACACTTGTCGATTAGAAGTGCATGGTAGAATGGTAGATACCCAAAAAATGCGTACACCATTTCACACACAATCGCCAGATGGATTAAAACGCGTCTTGCCGACTTGGCGATTTGTTAAGGTCAAACTAATCTCTAAATCCACTATATTATTATATTATCATAAGACATAAATTATATTATAATGATCCCCATGGTTATATTATATGTAGTACATATTATAGAGGCTAGGAGTTCATCATAGACACAAAGAATGCATTTTGTTCGGCCAATCTAAAATCCATCTATGCGGTGAGTCACTTAAATAGTTAAAAAGAAAAAAGCCCCTACCTCCACCTCCGTGGACATATAGTTAAAAAGATAATATGCACCTATATTCTTACCTCTGCCGTCGTTGAGTCAAACATGTTTTTTTATTTATTTTTTTTTTTAAACATTTCTTGCGGCACATCCGGGGATTACAGAGATGACTGCGACCGTGACGTAGGCAATACCTGTTCTCCAGCCACTTATTCGCCTGGGTTATCCCGATGCGTTGTTCGACGGGCGCGCGTCATAATATGAACACGGATGGATGCTTATAGTTTATTATAATAGGTGGTACGAAGCAAAAGAAAATAAAATCATAAAATCATTAATTATTAATAGTCTTTTTTAACTTAATCGCTGTTGTGAACATTCTTCGCGCATTATATGGGTAGGTAGGTACTTATTATTTTTGCGATTTGTTTTAATGTCGATTAAAAACTATTCGGGTCATAACAAAATCATAAATGCAGTGGTATAATAAAATATGTATAATAATAATTTATAATATACCAACCTATAATAATAATACTCTTCGGCGACTGATGTTTTCAGAATTAAGAAACGAGAAGTAACTTGTTTTCGGGTCAAACAATAAATTGCTACACGTACGTGAATCTATGGCGTAGGCAGGTCTACCTCGACTATATGGGCCGTAAACCTGAAATTCTTTTATTTACATATTATGTATTATTAGGTTTGTTCCAGCATAGTGTTGCTATATT
>VUJU01002029.1:0-44171 GCA_009835225.1 Aphis craccivora | reverse complement strand
GTATATGTATGAATCAGTGAAAAAAAAAATTATATTAAAAAATATGGCTGCATATTACTTGCGTCCTCAAAAAAGTACCTATATACTACAGGTAGGTAGTAATTTTGATAGGTAATATAATATAGGCTGTATAATTATTATCAATATTATTTATTAAAATCACAAAAATCGGTAGTATCGTATCACTAAAATCGATAGATTATTAACTTATAAACTAAACCTTACTATTTGTGGGATGGGAAAAGTTCATTAAGTAGATTTTTCTAATACAATTATTTATCCATAGACCATAGCTACCAATCGTGATTTATCATAATAATTCGGTACATTATAATATATTCATATGTCTTAATTACATAATAGCATTAATACTACAAAAACAAATTACAGAAAAAAGCATTTAAAATTAGAATTCTTAAAAAAAAAACAACAAAATTTCTCCATTAAATTTTATAACAAATGTTTCATTTAAATTTATACCAAATTAGAATTGAACTAATAACTATTAAGTATTATTACCATATTATGGAAAAATGTAAAAAATTTGAATTATTTATTATTTTAAATTATATTATACCATATTTGAATTAAACTAAACTACTAAACACTCGTAACTATTTTTAACATAATAATTTATGTTATTATGACAACCTAAACCATAAATTTCATATATTGATATGAAAGATATAATGACAATATGATGTTATGAAACTTTTATATTATACATTAAAATAAATATCGCAATGTGTTTTTTTTATTAACATAATGAATTAAATAATTAAAATAATGATATTTATTATATCGATATTTTCGCGACGCAATTGGGTTATATAAATTTTGAATGGTGTTTATTATTTATTGAAAATATAAAATTATGGTAATTTGAATAATATACGAATTGATATATTTACCTACAGTGAAAATGTTGGTTCATGTAAAATGTATAATAAAATAGATAAACTTCCCTAGAAATTATATCCAAATTTATCACGTTAATGAGGGCATTAAATACGATTGTTCTAAGGAGAAGCTACCTATGAAAGTTGCCATTAAACTGTATATAATGATATTGTATAATATGACACGTTTTATATATTTAATTGTTTTACTTCTGAATCATCTTTTTCCGAAGTAGATAATTTAAATTAAGCATATTACACTATAATATTATATGTATGCGTATAACGTATATTTTCGAAAAAAACTCGTAAACTCCCAAGTCATTACGGGTATATGATGTGTATAAACGGGAAATACGGTATTGATTTCCGGTCTACCGGATCAAAATGATGTGTGTACGAATTGGTTCTCGATAAAAATTACTTATCATCATAAGGTACCAGTGTACCAATAGCCAATAAAAACTTAATATAAATACAATGTACAAACAGGTTATAAGTAATAACTACAGATAGGATGTTAATGACCTACAAAAATATCAAAAATAACAAAAAAAAGAACAATGTTTTAATGTTCTGAAAAATATATGAATTCACCTAAAAAAATTTCAATTAATACGTCGATCAATATACGCCCATATCAATTTAAATTTGTTAATCCGATTTATTCCATGGATACACAGTTTATAAAAATAATACTAGAATATTCGATAAGCGTGTAATAAAAATTATTAATAACTAGAGATAGGATGTTGATAATTAATACTATTTATTAGTAATAAACTAATAAATACCTAATGACTAAATGAATAACACTTGCTATAACAAAAACCTACAAAAATAATATTAAAGTTAATTTTTAAACACATTTTCTTTACAATCTAAAATTCGATAAAAATATGCGATATTGTAAAAAAACTTTTTTAAATGACTTATAATATGAAAAAATTAATTAGATTTTCAAAATACTGACATTTAAAATAAAAAAATCACTTATAGCTAAAAACTCAAAATAAAAAATATATTCTGAATCAAGGGAGCACGAAACGAGTTTTCAGCTAAAATAGCATTTTGTAGGCTCAAAGGAAAAAGTCATCAACATTCTAGTAATAACTAATAAATTATAAAGTTAAGATACCTATACTATGATAACAATGATTTTCCACTAAAAAATATACACAGAAATTATACCTACTCCTAAAACAATACTTCAGCCAAACTAAATACATATTGACACATTGTTGCGAATCGTTCAACGAAATATTTAATTCAGATTTTTGTTTTACTCCCCAAATATTTTTTTATTAATTGAAAAAAATACCTAAACTTGCCAAACAGCAATAACTGTAGGTTGGTATATAATTTAACCAACAATATGTCAACATGATTATTTTTCTCATTTCTTTTTAATTAACTTCGACTTTTTTATATTTAGTTAGACTTTTATCCTTTTATTTATTTTATTTTTACAAGTATTAATGTAATACTAACCTAAAGTTTATATAGGTTATTGCCTAAACTTGGGTATATATTAATATATTATTATAGGTTGATTAGCAACACGAACATTTTAACCCATCAGTTAATATAAAACTATTTTTTAACCCTAATATAATTTTATTATTAGAATAAAAGTGTTCATCGGAGAAAATCTGTATGTTACTTGTAACTGTAAGCTATTCGGGAAGCAAATAGACAATTCATTTGTATATTAATATTTATAGACCGGGAATACTAACTCTATTCGTCCGTGTAAACCATATAACAACCTGATTTGCAAAACGGTCTATGTGCGATTCCAAATAAAAAAAAAATATATAATATATTATAATAATATTATGTATATCAGCAGTATCTATATTCTTCATATGTATATGACTATATATACCGATAAACAATGTAATATACAGCTCAACTTAGTAATTCATACATACTTATATATATGTAATATACATAATATTTAATAAATATGATAGTATATAAATATATAATAAATGCACTTATATTATTTGCCATACTTATTATATATGTAATTTGTATCGTAAACAAATTAAACTAAATTATTTTATTAAATGGTGTACATAATATTATGTGAAACTACTAAACTGGAAATGAAATAATAAAATGGTGGTGCATAAAATTCGTTTTATGATGGATATTAATATTTTATCAATTTATGAAACGCTCCGCTTGTTTTACGACGGTTGACTCGATAATATATTATAGGTAAACTTAATATAGGTGGTATATACATTATACGTGTAATATATAATGTAACGTTGAACGTATTAACGTCCATTTTATAGTTCAATAATCTCTCTAATAACTCTTTAAACAACGAAACTTCAAATCGTGAATATTAATAGAAATAATGAAAACGACTTCACTACAACTATGTAAAATATAACATACAATATACATATATATAAATGAATATGATATAACATGAATACATTATTAAGATGTACACAACAAATGAATCGCAAATAATTTACTTAAATCGATTTCAACCACTTTTGACCGGCGAACAAACTCGTTGAACATTGAAGTACGAATGTACAATAATATATGATTGTGACCTTATAGTATGTATATAAATATATATTATTCATAACGCGAGTCGCGAGAGACGTTCTCAAAATTGTTCACGATGACATCATAATTAATATATAATTCCCAAAAAGTGTTTTACATAACGACTGATAAATGACAATGTAGCGAAAAATGCTGCGTGCTGATATATTTATTTATTTAATAATTTAATATATCGTTATTTATTATAATGCATATACGTTGTATATATTTCGATGGAAACGTATATAATAACAGGCGATTGGATTAGAGGTTTGGCTAGGATGATGGAGAAGAGGACGCTTAAAGATTAGTTATTTCACTTTTAGAATGATTATTTTATGTTTATAAATATTTTTTTAAGGGCCTTTAAAAATCTGTGCAAGTTGAGCAACAAAACTGTACTCCATGTGTACAACAACTTTACCTGATCGCCACTGTTTTTATAACGCTATATTCTAAAGACTTTGCTACAGGCCTACAGCATAGGTAGGTATTCGTCATAATTTTATGTTAATAAATAACATATATAAAAATTAGTAAATTATTGTTAATACAATTGATATAGGTACTATTATTTAAAATAAGACTATTTATATCAGTTGAGTAATATATATTTATGTTAGTTTTAAAGTAAACTACAACTTAAGTGTATAAAATACAATCTTGTTATTATATACCTACGCGTTACACACGTTACTAAATACACTGACTAAACAATAAAAAAAAAAATGTAACGTCAATAACCAAAAAGTTAACATCTGCTCCTATAATTTTGTTATGCGAAAATTTCACTCCACGCCTGTTCAAAATTCATAAATCACGGTTACAATTTCTATATTATATTTATATAATAAACAATGAGTTATTATAATTGTAGGTAAGTATACCCAATACCCATAGTCCATATTACTTGGTAAATGGTAAGTACCGAATTTATTGATGAATGGCATCAAAAACATATTTTTTGTATTATTATGTTTAAACATGATCCATATTATGCATTGTTTTAACGTATAGTGTTGATAATAAATTATATCTAATTACTATTATCGCGTTTGTTTGGCGAAAATTTATCAGTTATGGATGTTCAACTATATTTAAATGTTATAATTTGTATTAAATATAAGATGTAGAATAAAACATGCAGGAATTGTGGAACTGACCTATTTTAACGTTAAATCGTAATTACATCTGTCAGGTTTATTATTTAAAAGCGTTTATTTGATATTGCACATTTTTATTTTATGTTCATTCAGTACACACGATTATTAATTTACAACGAGTACCTAGTATCTAGTATTTACTTAACTAATCCAAATAGAAATGTACACAAAACGAACAATGCGAATAACTTGTGAAGTAACTCAAATCATCCCTAGTTTATATAATCAAATATAATATTATAATACATAATACATATAATATGTACTCGTACCTTATAGAAATAAACATCTACGGCTTGCAATGGCATTAAAGTCCTAAAAATGTAGTCAGTTAAAGTAGATTTCAAAATTACCAATATCTAAATATAACAGCTTCAATTTCGGACTAGAAGGGTTTATAGAAATATCTTCATGAGAAAATATTAATGTTCAATTTTAGAAAAAAATTCAAAATATTATTAGTAAGATTTGAATTTGAATTAGGTACTAATACTTTGTACACTCCCTAAAAAACGATCATAGCCCATAGGTGAGCTTTTGAAAAGCCCTACATATGTGTTCTTTTTTAGTTTCACATACACACATTAACTCATTTACTTTACCTGCACGTACATACTACAAATTGTATGATATAGCAACGAACCGAGTTTCGAACATACCTAACATATTATTATGTTTTATACTTTTTTAAACTGGAAAATATTTACCAAATCACTTTATATTTTATATCTAGATAAATATTGTTGTTAAAGTTGACATTGATTTAGAATATTTAGATTATTGTTATGTATTTTTGCATCAACTATAATAATAGTAAATTTACAATACTTATATGGGTACACTATATAAAAGGAAAAAAATATCTTATTAAAAATCTGCTGAAAAGTTTAGATAAAACATAAAAATTGTACAAGTATTGCAGATTTTTATCCAACTAAAACATAATTTTATCTTTTGAGCCGAGCGATGAATGTATTGATTATATTATACAGACATATTTCACTATCGAAGAGTAGTCTCGCTAAAGACTCCTTTCTGTTCTAAGTAACACCGATAAGAAACAGCACACCGATACAACCGATAGCGAGACTATTATACATTAAGTTTCGTATCGATGCTCGGACCTCTCACTGGGACGTATTGGTTGAATGCGGAGTGCGAGAGGGACAGAGCTAAAAACTGCAGTTTTGTGAGTCTTTTTCTTTCGTTCCGTCGTATTTTATAATATAATTATAAACATTTATATCGTTACCTTAGTGACAATACCTCGTATCTACAAATTTTTCGAAAATGACTTTAAAAAAAAAAAAACAGGAGAACTTTCATAAGTTTCATTACGTAATTACAGTCTAATAAAATAAAATCGAATATTTAAAATCAAATATGGATATAATTTTCTCGAAAGAGATACTCGTTAGCGAGATACTAAGTTCTGATTTGGTTCTTCACGTTGATCACATAATGATTTTTCAAAAACTCACTATGCAAAATTTTGGATATCCGTTTTTCTGCTCTAACAATGACTTGCAAGCTTTACGTGATACGGATCACGGATGTCCAAGCATTGCATAGAGACAAGCATATACAGATTTTGCTTAAGTCAATCAGTGTAAATGAGACGGATATTCATCATAAAAAATAAGAAACTAAAAAAAAAATAATAATAATAATAATAATAAACAGAACGGCGCGCGTGAATTACAGTTTGTCAACAAAAATTCGAATCAGACAGATTAACTCGTAAACAAGTCAACAACTCCGATTTATGGCTAATTCATCATTATTGTACGCCGTTCTATGCCAATATTTTTTTTCAATATTTGTACAGTTGAACATCTTGAAATTTTTTTGAATAAAATATTTTTTTAAGTTGAGGCACATAATTCGGAGGTATTGATTTCACTTCTTTATTAAGCTCCAAATTCTATTTTGTCAACCAGGTTCTTTTTTTCACAGAACTTTAAGATTGATTTCACATCTTTATTAACACCAAAGTTCTATCTTTTCTCCCAATCTCTTCAACTTACGCACAAAAAGCCTTTTTTACTTCTCCGATATAAATATTTATAGGTACATTAGTATTTGATAGAAGAAATAAAATTGTTTAGATACTTTGACCTTAATTGTTCTATTCGTAGACATATTTTAAATTTTCTTTGGTTCAGACAAACGAAAAATATAATCAGAAACGGCATTAGAATAGGCTTTTAATTTTGTAATGAAGCTTTCGTGCAATTCGGCAACCAAACTTCGCCTCAACATAAAACTGTCTCATTTAAAACTTTTATTAGGTCGAGCCAAGGCAAAAATATAGTTAGGCAGTACACTCATATATATTAGTACAACAATAACATTAATATAAATTTGGATTATTATTTACTAACAAAACACGTGTAATAATAATGTATACTTCGGTTTATTCGTCAGGCCTATAATGATGGCTAACGCATGGCCCTGGAACATTTTAATGTCAAACAATGAACAAATTATTTTAATTCGAATCGCTCATAACGCATGTGTATAGCATATTATACATTTATTATTTATAATATATAGGTAAGAATATAATTTAAAACTCGAAGCGTAAGTACATACATTAGTATATTACCCTGCCAACCTGAATGTTTTTTTGGTTTTAAAATCAACCCTTATTATATAGATAGGTACTTATATCGGTTTTATGTAGTAGGTGCCTATATAAATATACGTTTTGTCGTAGGTAGTCGTCGTCGTATATTGAAAACGAAATCGAAAACCACTCTGCGCGACAGAAACGTCTTATCAGCGACGAGTCGTGCACAGTACCTATACACAGGACACAGGACGACGGGAGGGTCCTTTGTGTGCTCAACCCCCTTTCGTCCCATCACTGAAAATAAATTGATGTGTTGGCCACTGCGTCCTATATAATAATAATAATAATACTGTGCACACGACAATCGTTTTATACACTCGCAAAAAGAACGGTTATTATTCTTTTGATATTTGCGATTCTCCACCCTCCGGTGCCTATTATGCATAATATAATACAAAATATTATTTATTATAAATTGGCCGATAAAATATTACAATGATATAGTACAATCTTTGAATATTATGTATGTTTACAAAACGCACAAATACTACACGGTATATAAGTAGAGCACTAGTTGTTGTACTCGTGTGTATTTATGATAATAATATAAGCTTGGCACGCGAATGGCAGACTATATACACGCATCGTGTACTGCGTAGTATTATACATTGTATCGTATCGATTGGCCGTTGGATCGATAAGTTCCATAAGTTTTTAGGTGGAATATTGGGAAAGTGAAAACAACAAATATTCGCCACATTACAGTTACCAACGGGCAACGGGTACGGCCTATATAATAATTAGTAAATATACGTGTATTGTATAAATTTATAATGCTTATTAATTGCATGCTTATAAATTCACATTGAAAACAAACAGAAATAATTATATAATATTTATTTATTAACACCATTGGCGTACTCAGACGGATGATCCTCGTGTCGTCCTGAGTATTCCGGATCCGTCTTAAGGACTAACCCCTTGAGCTGTTTGAAATAATAATTTGTCAAGTCGGTACATAATATAATATAATATAACTATATAATAATGATGACACGATAGTTTCACAGTATGATAGTAACATATAACTTATGGACTATGGAGAACATTTCGTAACGTTTGGCACATCAAAATAAGTATATGGACCACTCCCTTCCCTTGAAACTTGTCTGCTGTTTGCGCCCATCATGGATCTTACAGTTTGTTACACCACCGATCAACATTCAACACGTTATCCGGTCAATAACTTTTGTATGCGGTAAAGGTGTAGGTATAGTATATGTACATATACCTATTGCATCATTGACTGTGCATAGATATAACTGCAGTATATAAGTTGATGACGTATGTCTTTTAGTTTTTAAATAATAATATTAAATCGCTACATTATCGATACATGCAATATCTTAATAATAATAATAACAATAACAAATGTACAGAAAAATATTATATTATAATACCAAATACCAATTAGATTATAATATAGAATAATATCTATGGGTATAAAGGTTCATAGAATAAAAACAACTGAGACGTTTAGAATGAGAAAGTTAAAAACTGAAAGAAACCGTGCAGTTGAATTACAAAAAGTAAACGGTATAATATAATATTATGCAGTCATGCAGTGGGTATAATCGACAGGGAGGTTACTAAAATTATTGAAGAACAAGAAGAGTTTTCAGGAAATTAGAAAGATAAGGACAGTCGAAAAGTAAACATCGGTGGTCGCAAATAATGATAATGACCTTGTCACGAAATTCGATGAGAGGTACGCGAAAAAGCTATATGTACATGATTGGTATATACAGTATATTATAATACATTTATACCTATTAGTACATAACGGCAACGAGTTACGATATTATAATATACCTAATATACAGATATTCGATTAGATAGCAATATAATATACACATAAATGGCATTTCGATAATAGTTACCCCAATTACCGTTATTGACTGCGAACAAATTAAGAAAATCAATCTAATCGGAAAAGGATCGTTTTGACAGGAAACGAGCTACCCGGCCATTTTTATTTAGACACCTCTTAATATATTATAATGTATTATTATTATTATGTATACTTACCAGCCCACTTACCTTACCCACCGTTTAATGTTTATACCGTACACTAGGACCTGTTGATTGCACTATAATACGACGTAATTAGGATATTTGCCGCGAATGGCGGCATTGACCGCAATTTATTTAGTTAAGTACCTATACATATCGTATACCTATAACACTATACATTACGTGTTTGACAACGGAGGATATCTCGATAATATTTAATGTTTATATTATTATATTATTGTGTATTTAATTTAATTTATATACAGTACGTCTGTACAACGCTGTACAAGAAGTATGATGGTTTCTGAACACGAAGTTTAGCCAGCTGATTATATATTATTGTTATTATGCACTTGGATCTTAATTTACAATGTGTCATTGAGGCCAGAGTATGAGAAGTATTTGAAACCACCCATATTCGCCTATACCAGAGATGGTGAACCTACGACACATTCACACACTTTATTGACACGCGCAACTGTCAACATTCGTCGAATGTTAAATTTTATTTACATTTTTAAAATTTTTAAAAATAAAGGATCATCAAATTAGTTGACTTGACACGCAGGGAAAATAAAATCCAATAAAAATTTTTATTTGACACATGAGTACAAATCGAAAGTTTTACTCCGTGTCTGACCTATAATATACAGTTACACCAGGGGCGGCCAAACAGTCGATCGCGATTGACCGGTCGATCTCGGACGATTTCAAAGTCGATCATGTTAGAAGTTATTTTTAGGGCCACGTGCTCTATATGTTCTTAATAATTATAGTTAATCAATAATAAAAAAAAAATTTATAGAAGTCGATCCTCAAAGGTGAAGTATATTTTTAGTAGATCATAACCAAAAAATGTTGGGCCACCCCTGGTATATACTAGGTATACTATATGTATTTAAAATTTTAAAATATTGATAACCTGTAATAGTTAATAATATTGTCTTCGATATGATTAGATCAAATAATCATATAATATAATATATGTTTAATGTATATACTGTATGTGTATGATGTACATAGTGTATATTGCCACTATAGGTACGTAGGTGTAGTTATAGCGTTAAATATTAAATAATTTTTTTTAAGTTTTCGTCAAGTGAATACTAGTATTTATATTATTACTCTATTATAAATATTTATTTCATATTTATACTTAATGTAACCAATTAGAGTGTTAAAGAAACAACGTGAATTGATAAAATTAAATTTTTACCGATTTGGATAGTTTATATCAATTATAATTAACACAGGTTATATAGGTATTATGTTTAAGAAAATAATAAAATGTCTGTTCTATTATTTCCTATAAATAGCCAAATAGGTTGGCACAGTTTTCAACCCCCCCCCCTCCCCCCGAAATTTTTTTCCTGCTTCCACCCATGGGTTGGCATAATGTGTATCTATTAATACTTAAATATTTACATAGATACTCTTATAAGTTATAGGTAACTACATATATTATATATTATTACTCAATAATAATATCGCAAAAATATCAATAAAAAATAACACAAATATAAATTGAATTGATGAAATAAATCCCATGGAAGATAACAGCTCAGCGTAGGTAATATCAGTGCTAAGACAGTGTAAGATTATTAGATATCTATATAGAAAACCGCAACAAGTACATTATAATAACTCAATTAGTTTATTTTTTTAAATTACCTACTTTTAACAATATTTTTTAAACGAAAAATAAATACGAATTTATAATATAGTCATTAAATGACAACCATTAATTACCTACTATTAATTACAACTAAATGGGCGTTTTTAGTTACTTTTATAACTTTATAACCTGTATAAACTCAACAACGCATTTTTTAATTCTCACCATATTATATGACTTTTAATCGACTTTAATACCTACATCACCACTGAATAGTCGATTTATTTTTGCATAAAACCAACATAATTTTGTCATGACGTGTATATTAGAGAAAGAGAGAGATTATAAATAAAACATAAGTGAAACCTCTTTTTAACGGACTTTATAAGCACATTAAAATCTGTCGGATTTAAGGAGGGTTGATTTCCCACATATATTTTGGCCAAGAAATATTTTGAGAGTTTGTCGAATATTTTAATCGAAGTGTTTTTAGAGATATCTCTGTGACCCGTATATATATGTAATATCGTAAAAAATAAAATAAAATACAACATAACACAAATGTTGAACATTAATAAGTTATAATAGCTCATTTATAAATAGTATTAATTTATATTTTATAACATACTCGTATAAATAATTCTATGGCAAAAAAATATATATTTACCGTTCGAGAATGGCGTATTATATTATACATGATATTAAATATTAGCTTTATAGTGATATAAAAATTATATGCTACTGCGTATAGGTACGACCGTATACCAATGTGGCTATATATACACAATAATATACAGTACACGAGTTAGATACCCCTAACCCGCAGGTCACTTCAGGCAGCAATAATAATATTCGACACTTATATTTCGTTACCAGTATTACTTATCCAGTATCCAATATTATAATATGCACACGCGATATTATAATATTATTATACATATAGTAGCAACGTACAACCTATTTACACGTGGCTATATGGATGGGGATTCCGATTTCCGAGTGACTAGAACGCCGCACCACCGCCGTCCACTGGTCGCAGACGATTTGCATTTTTTATTCAGCGCTCGATACACAGGCAGGTACGCATTATACTGTTATATTTATCGCAATTAAAAAAACACTGGCGGTGAATCAAAACGCCATTGTGTTCGAAAAACGTGTGGGTATATAAACAGGAAGGTACTATTAAGGCACTTTAATATTCTTCAGGTAGGTACCATAATGTACTACCATAATATTATATTATACGACGAATCAGAGTAGTAGGTAGGTACGCATATATTGTGCATTTTCGAAACACATACCGCCACGCGTAACACCAAATATTATTTTGACAAATTCAAAATATTTGAACGCAATATTAAAATAAGATATGCATAATAGGTACATTGTCATTATTATTTTTTACTGGCCCTAGTGAACCACTTCGATGTAAGTAACCAGTAGGTACACTTCGTTTTGTCCAGAATACCGTCCTTGGTCTGGTTTAAACCTGAGATAGAACTACCAGACGACGTACATTTTATGATAATTGATAATATTATGTCCTGTTGTCCCGACTGAATACTCCTACAACCTACAATGGTAGGTAATCTCCTACATTGACAGGGTTAACTTTTACGCAAGATAGAGTTAACTCTTGTACAACAGTATAATAAATTGAAGAAAATTTGAAAAAAATTATCGTTTCCCTGAGACAAACAGAAAATTCTATGATAAATGTGATGAATTAACACACGAAGTCACGAAAAATTTCATTTTTTTTTTTTTTGTATATTACTGTCATTGATTACGGAAAATAAAATAGTTATTATTATTTATTTAATTTTAGACCTGTATTTTATATCTGGTCAAAGCGCCTCCAATAAAAACTAAAAATACTATGTGCAATTTAATAAGAATCAATTCCACGGACCACGGACAACGTCGTATAGAATCAGATATAGATCATAAAACATACTTAGTAATGAGTAATGATAAACTATCTTCGTTCGGATCGATTTTAATATGAATTGATTTTTCATATTGAATTAAAATTTAACACATTTATTACCTAGTTATTTACCAAATCACGCTGTACACTCAAAACCTACCATACTGTTTGTACAACAGACCAATTACCTACTTTTTATGTATAATACATTTATTTTATTTGTTATATCTCATATGTAGGATTTCTTACATGTAATAATATGTATCCTCATTTTCAAGCATTGATTATAGACTATTTCATAATCAATGGTTCAAGCATACATGTCTTATGTTCATATGATTTATTAATAATAAATAAATAGATAGGTACCTAATTATAAAATTGACAATAATTTATTTATTATACTTTTATTTTAAGTTCTTAATTGATATAGTTCAAATATCATAATAAATAATTAAAATTTATTTATAATTTAAGGTTTATATTGTTTAAGGAGTTAACAGTTAACTGTTTCTTATTTTAATAAAGAAAGAAAATACCCTAAAGGGGAAAGGAGAAAGAGAGCCATTGCCACTTTCCTCTTATGGTTTTTTTTTTTTTTTTTACTTACTACAGTATGTTTGCATTTTTTCAGTAATTTAAAGCGAGCATTATAGTGTATATAGTAAATAGTTTACAACATATCATTGAAATAAAACATTTTTTTAGCTTATCAGTCATCACTTCGTCAGTATACGATAAAAAAAACATTTTGACATTGTCCCGATTTGGATTTTATCCCGGGCATGTTTGCTGGTACATATTATTATGATAAGTTTCTGTTTTACTCAATTCTAAACACTTGATAACACATTTTATAAAATGCACTGTTGTGGAGCTACAGATATCTATGTGTGGAGCCTACCACAATCATCATAGATAATACGTTCTTCATTAGGGTCCGGAAGTAGAGAATACGATATGTTACGCACAAATAGATAAACAAAACATATTATATTTTATATTACATATTCATATTTTATACATAATATTATATGCGTGTTGTCAGACTGCCAGAGAAGAATTTACACAGACGCTGTTACTGTTGTATTAATTAGCCACTAGTTGTGAACATATTTTTATCGCTCCACCACGCGTATAAACCATATAATTAGGACTTTTTATACACCACGCAAAGTAAGTAATTAAACGTTTAACATACTGTATATATTTAAAATGCCGATAAATTATCACCCCGATGGTCTACAGATTTATCGTTGGACTAGATTTTATTAGACGATAAATCAGAGTACCTACTTGTGGCATCCATCGACTACGCTTCACAATAATTTATTGTAAACGCCTAATTGTTAAAATATGACATAAGACATAAATGTTTTACATCATATTTTTTTATTATATACTCAATAACTTACATTTATAACTTAAATTTATGTAAGTAATTATTATTATATATAGTTAGTATGGGACTACACAATGCTATACTCTATTACACGGGCACAAATATAAATAAAATGATACATTGACATTTCTAACATTGTTTTATTTAAAAAACTATACGAAAAAAAATTACAAAAAGTCTCAATCGTACGCGGTTTACACGTGGCTGGGTGATAACAATTACATCAGTTCGATAACAGACTAATGTGTCGATTTGTGTACATAGTTTTGTGTTTATGTAGTCAGACGACATTTGACAGATGACATTTTACCAGCCCCGGATACGAGAATGATGTGCATAAATTAATATTATGATTTATGACGAACAATATTTTTGAATCGTGATCGAATAACAATGACATAATATAAGCCACATGTCTAATGTTATTTACAACGGCGGCGCAGTGCTTTTAAAAACCGGCAATCGTATGCAATTTTTTTGTTTTTATAACAACGCTTCGAAACGCTGCGATGTGCACATTTTGTAGGTTGCCTTCGAAATAACTGCGACGCGAGGTGGCTTAAACATTTTTCGTCTACACTCACATGTTTACTATAATAGTAGTTATACTAGTATAACACGAAATGGTTAATATCTATTCGGTATGTGGTTAATGGTTATGCCATAAAAATCCTAAATTTTTCCCGCTTCCCTCGAAGTATAAAAAATGTTTTGCAAACTGAATATCATAATTAATTGACATCACGGCGTCTTATATTATATATATACTTTATTTTCTTACCTCTTTACATATTAAGTCGAGATCAATAAATTTATTATAATATTTAAGTATTGAATGCTTTACGTAGGTATTTTAAATCGTAATTTTGAAATCCGAGTACAATCATAATTCGATAACTGCATGTACTTTTACAATGTACATGGATTTTGTTTAAACGATGCTTTTTATAATTTTTTAATTTTAGATTTTACTTACATATATACACAGACACGCGTATACCAACCTATATATAGATAAAAGCATACACTACAGACGTTGGTTTGCATAATATATTATGTTATGTCGTGCTACAATCGTTTAACACTGGTGCAATGACGGAATGTCAAAATATACACACACAAACCACCGCGTCCAGGTGTATACTTTTATTAATTGTTCACATCAATACCATCTATACCTTTATCTACAATTATCTATAGTTGTATTTACAACTCAAGGAAAGGGAAAATTATCTGAATTATACCTGCGAATTTTTATATCACGTTCTAATAGTTTTACTTTAGTTGGCCGGTAAATATCAATCGACAATCAGTGAGGTATACGCCAGTGATGTTACGCCATAGTGAGGTATAGTGTTCTAAATAATTTCTCTCATTGTCAAAATGCCAAGTTAAAAATTTTAATTGAAAATTAAAAAAAATCGTAATTGAAATTTGCTTTTTTAGAATTAAATTAATAAAAGTTTTTTTTTGCTTTTTTGGCTACTTAAAATGCTTTTTAAGGATTTATTTTGCAACAAAATCCGAGCCCTATAATAATAAATTTTTTAGCCATCACTAGCTATGCCGTGGTTCGGTGAACAACGTGGTTTAAGATCGACTTAGAACAATTAAAAAACTAAAGGAAGTTATCCGTCAAGAAATCTCTGGGATTCCACTCGATATGATGGCGAAAATGCTGAAAGTGATGGAAAATTTTCGAGAACGACTTCATATGTGCATCGTTCGTCAAGGCAATCATTTAGACGATATAATTTTTAAAAAATAATTAAAAAAACCTTATAAAATATATAGTTCTTAAAATTACAATTTTTTTTCTATATCTTGTATCTTTTTTTTTAATTCACTTTGGAAATGTGGGAGTCCATTATGCCACACTCTGTATATATATAGTAAATAGTATATGCCCATGGTATCGATGCTTGCAAAACCTCCATATACCTACCTGAGAAAAAGTGGCGGCGGCAGAATGTGTTATATTATAGTACAGTGTTATTATAGGAACACAATACACGCTGCATTTCGGTCGTCGCGTTCGGCCTTTACTCATTATAATATATTAATTATCATCGTTATTATTGTTACGTAAAATAAGTCAATCGAAGTGCGCATCAATTTAACAACGAGCGATGTACGCATAATGATAATAATAACTTAATATCGTGTGTTAAAGGTACTTACAACATGCGTTGTGGTTGTTCATTAATTTATTCAAATGTAATTCTCGATTCGGTGGTTGACCGGGACTATCCAAGGGTCACGGACGGTATTTTTTTCCATCATTTCGTTTATTATACGATAAAGGTGTCCGGCATTATAGTAAGTTGACTTCGGCGCGACAGAGACAATGCCACACAGTGTTTACGAACGCGTACATTATATTTGTCGCAAACCACATTAGGTATCAACCATCGTTACAAAACGCGACGACCTGCGTTCCATGTGCCTGTTTCGTTGGTAGGTACGATTTTTATTCGTCATGAAAAATACGTTGAAAAACAAGGAAAACAAAAAAATGACACAGAACAAATTATACACATACCCTGTATATTTCACAACACTTTGCAAATCAAAACAATAGTGTATTCATATAAATACCAACGAAAAAAACATAATAATATATAGGTAGGTACCAAAACTAAATAACAGTGTAAGCTACTCGTCTGTGATTTAAAAAAACACCAAAATCGATATACAATTATATAATGATATAATATTATATAAAAACAACTGAAAATTTAAAATTTAAAAACAAAAAAAAACAATATAATATTTTAGTGGGTTTTTTTTTGCGAGTTTTGTTTCTTTTCCCTTAAAATACGATAGTTATACATATAATATAAATTCTCTTTGTGTAAAATACTAAGCAATACAATAATGCATTTTATATATATATATATTAAAAAAAAAACAAAGACATTATAATGAGGTGTTTGTATAATATAAAATCCAAGCCCGTACCTACGAATAATTATAATAATACGATTACGACGATATAATATAGGTAATATGTATATGCAAATAACTAAACCACATGTTTTTTATCTGCGTTTAAATTCGATCTCACGCTGTATAGTGTTCAAAACGATGAAAATCGACCGGTGTTGAAATTATAATCGCATAATACTATATCGCTGGCAGTAATTATATTGCTATTAATATTCTTTTAAACGCTTAAAATCGGAACTACCCATACATAATGACGACCTAATGACGTTTCATGTTCTAAATTATAATTATAAGTACAGGAGTCGTTCTTTTTTAATTACTTGACGCGATCAAATACGGTTCGCAAACCTGAATGGTATAATATAGGTAACATATTACATATTATATTATGATAAAGCCATATTAATACACATGTACAGACGCGAATATATTATTTATCAAAATCCGCTTTTGTTTTTTGGTTCATAAGCGGCGAAGTCTATCAATTATACCTCATATAAAATTAGAAGTAACCTAACCAATTTTTGGTAGCGTGATCGTTTGCGCCAACTAAAATTTCAATGAACAAGGCAAGCTAGTCAGACAAAAAGTGATTTGTCTACAAGGAAAAATGTTATTTAAAATGATAAATTCGGGGGTTAACGTCGTTTAAAGACATGGTTTTCGCGTTACGCTTTCATCAAACAGTTGGTTTAGTTATATTTAACATTAAAGTATCCATATACAATATACATAATATTATATTATATTATATTATATACTATAATATTATGAATTTTATTTTACTTCCATATTTTTATACAATTCATTATTTCTGAGATCTCAATGAGTTTATATAATATAATATAATTTTAAAGTGATCAGTCTTAAAAACAATATAATAGTTGACCTGCTTTAATTAACATCTACGGTTGAAATAATCATTTTTTTTCGCCGATTTTAATTCAAACTCTTAAACTAAGTAGGTACGTAACTTAACAATAAATTGTGATTGAGATAATTTGTTATCAATTCAAAATTTATACAATTATGTATCCTTAAAATCTAAGTGAATACAATATATTTGGTCCGTTATTATTTAAAAATAAGTTTATAATATATTTTATGTACCAACGTGTAGATAAATACAAAAAATATAGTAATTCCGATAAAGGCGTGTTTTTTAAAATAAAAATATTTAATGGAAAATACACCAAATAGATAAATATATAGTAATTTATTAACCTAACAATTTACTAGATTTTTATATCACACGAATATGCAGTGCCGAATAATCGAAATTCATTAAAATAGAATGAATAAATATTATACAATATTTTTGATAGGTAGTTGTAAATTCAGTTTAATAAGACAATCACACGCAAGCGTTAAAAATCGAATCAAGGCAAGTATAATCAACATTTTAAATATTTTTTTCTCTTTATCACTTTAAACAAACAAATTTTTAAAATGTATTGACTAGGTTTTTAAAAATGAAATTTTAAAAAAAATGATCAGATTTAAAAAAAAAATGAATAAATATTTAATTGAATTGGAAAATATTAATTATTTACTAATATTTAACCCTTTGTGTCCTTTAACTGTGTAAAATAAACCACCAAACCGTTAAATTAAACAGTGAAAAGTATGTGTAACAATAACAGAAATTATTTAAAATAAAACATAAATATATTCCAATAACAATCCTCAGAAAATAATGCTTAAATTTATTATGATGAAAAATTACATTGCAATAATTTAGAATATTAATCATTTACAAAAATGTAAAGCTCGAAATAAGTTATTTTATAAATAAATTAAAACTATTATAATTATATTTCGTCAAAAATACCTTTAGCTCATTAAATCACAGCCATTTAAATCAAAACTGAAATCATTAGGTAGGTAATATTTTTGGTTATGGTTTCTGTTAAAAATGGTAATTAACTTTTAATATTATTGAAGAATAATAATTTATGATTTTTTTTTTTTTTGATTTTTCAAATATAAAACAAATAAAATATACTGACTAGGAACACACTAAAATAATTACCAGTAAACAAACTTGAGTAATATCGGTGATTGTGAAATATTTAGGGGTCTAAATTACTGTTAGAGGCCAAACGAAAGTTATTAGTAGCCACGGACGAAACGAATTAAACAATTTGCGAATTTAATCGTTCTTAATTACCATTAAATATTGCTTTAAAGCAAACAATTTATTTTAATAGACATTTTCATATAATTATATTTGTACTAATTAGTAATTATATGTTTTAAATTGTACAGAAAGCATGTGCACAAAACAATATTTGACTTGATGGTTTTTTATTATTATTATTGAACAGCAAACATTTCACCCGTAATTACCGATTAAAAACAGAAAAATCATGACGAAAAAATTGTTATTTTTAAAAGAAAAACTTTAACGAATTGAGAGATAAATTTGAATGAAAACATGTGTGATTTATTTGAACAAAAGCAAAATGGATAGATAAACATTTTAAGAATAAAATATAGCACGCTAAATAGTAATTATGATTACTATTGGACATACATAAGGTATGTATATTGTTCCAAAAAGACATCAAGAAAAAAATCAATGATGACGAGTGTACGACGGGTCAAATTATCCCTATCGCAGATTAAATACAAATTTTTAACAAGACACATAATAAAATGATTCTAGTTTAAAATAAAGGGGTTATAATTTACAGTTAATTGTTTCTATTAAAATACGAATTAAATTAACAATGTTTTAATCTTTGGTTCTTTACAATTATTTTTTCCGACAGTCAAAAATAATAAAAATCAACAATTTAAATTAAAATAAAATAACGAAACTACAACCTCATACAAATAACAATATAACTTTATGATCACCGACGAAAAATCATATCTATTTTAAATAAAATATTAAAAATCAACAAAAAAAAAAAATAATATAATTTAATAACTGTAATAGGATCATCCATTTTTCTAGTATAATACACAATGTAGATTATAGATAAAACAATAACTGAAGAGAAAAATCTTGATAAAGATTTCAAGGTTGTAATTATTATTGGTAACATAATATTCAACTGTCCAGTTTACATAAAAAAGTGAATGTTTTTTATATACTTTCCCTGCAAAAAAATTATAATAAATGTAACCACGTAAAAAATAGCACATGGAAGTTATTATGACTATATCGGAAATTTAAAACTCACCTGTTAGTTGGTAACTGAAGGTAGTGATAATAGTTATGGTGGTATTGACTGTAATCTACGAGTACCGAACCCTTTTGGCACAGTGCATGTCCACCTCCACTGATGCTTCCATTTTAGATTCGGATATAGGAACAAGATGTTTAAGGTGTAGAGTAGTGACTCCTTCGACGGCCATTGCGTCCAGTTTCCGGTCTCGGACCAACCGGACCATCAGCTGAGGAACGCCACCACCACTGTCATTTTTGTCGTCGTTATCGCCGTCGTCATCAGCATCACTATTCTCGAACCCACTACTACTCACATAACTGGTATAGTTGTTGTCCTGGCCGTTTCTTCGGATAACAATTTTTGGCAATTTTTTGGAGAGTTCGTGCGAGCGATTGCGATTATCGTTTGTGCCATGCCCGTTATCATCTTGGCGGTGGTTGTGGTAGTAGTCATCAACGCAATCATTTGTAACAGGACTAGTTGCTCTCTGCAGCACTAACCGTCTAACAAACACCACCGATTTAGGAGAAGTCATCGGCTGGCAAGCCGCCACCTGCCATTCACCCGGGGTTTGGCTTAGTCTCACTTCTACTTTAGCGGGGCCTAGCTCGATTTTTGAAGTATCCTTAGTCTTATTCCGGCTTTCTTTAGGCCCGTTCATGTTAAATATCCGACCCCATGGCAACTGAACTTTTATTTTGTACATTGGGCTTGTCTTCACTTTGACGGAAGTTACAACAGGCTTAACAGTGTCTTCCACGTGGCGAACAATTACTACCGCCGTTTTATCTGCCACTAATAGCTGTCGCTGTTGCCAATCCCGTTTTCTCCGTTTTGTTTCAATCACTCTACGAGAAAGTAACCGACTATTGAACTTATCCCTGACATTAACACGGACTTTCGCCAGCTTTGAAATTGTTTTGTGCAGTACGCTTTTGTATTCGTCTTCTAGTGACTTGTCCCAATACACTTCACCACTGCAGTGTTCCGGAGTTGTGTTTTCCGATTGAAAATCATCAAATGGCGATGGGATTGGTGTTATAAGGGGTCCATTATATTCATCATCATCAAACGTGTCACCCTTGACGTCAACTTCATCGTATTGTTCTCCATCATGGTCATACATCTGATCCATCAACGATACGAATTTACTGTCGTATTTTTCTTCTCCACTCGGGGTTTGGACGACTTGTGAAATATTATCCGGATGAATAGTAATTAGTGGAATATCCGTATTTTTGATCAAATCTTTTAGATTATTATCATTCAGTTCGATGTTCAATTCTTTTTTATACATACTTTGCAACAATGTACACTGTTTATAGCAAGTGTTTTGTTTTTTAAAAATATGATGAGACATAGGTTTTTCATCTTTCGCTACTTTCAACTTTTTGCAAGGTACAGTTGGTTCTTCTTCAAATATATTTGTTTTTATCATATTTCTGTTATGACCTTTCAACATAAATTTAACTTTTGATAATTTTATATTATTGACAACGCTTTTTGGAACAATACATGTATCACAATTCGTTTTCAGTAAACTTTCAACAGAACCAATTACATCTTTATCTTTAACGGTTTTATTAAAATCGTGTTGACTTTGATAATCTACATGATTTAATAAACTAGGTCTTGATATAGTCAAATCTACAGCATCGTTAATTTCATTTGCATTTTGTTGAAATTCTAATTTATCTTGATTTATTGAACAATATTCAGAACTAACTAAATCTTTGGGATTATCAATTGCATTTGTATTCTTTGGTTTTTCTAATTCATCTTGATTTATTGAACTAGGTCTAGAACTAATTGAATCTTCATTCTCATAAATATCATTTTCATTTTGTTGAAATTCTAATTTATCTTGATTTATTGAACAATATTCAGGACTAACTAAATCTTTGGGATTATCAATTGCATTTGTAATCTTTGGTTTTTCTAATTCATCTTGATTTATTGAACTAGGTCTAGAACTAATTGAATCTTCATTCTCATAAATATCATTTTCATTTTGTTGAAATTCTAATTTATCTTGATTTATTGAACAATATTCAGAACTAACCAAATCTTCGGGATCGTCAATTGCATTCGAATTCTTTGGTATTTCTAATTCATCTTGATTAATTGAACTAGGCCTAGATGTAGTCAGATCATCAGAATCATAAATGTCATTTGTATTTTGTTGAAATTCTAATTTATCTTGATTTATTGAACTAGGTTTAGATTTAGCCAAATCTTCAGCTTCATAAATTTCATTTGTATGTTGTTGAAATTCTAATTTATCGTAATTTATTGAATAATATTCAGAACTAACCAAATTTTCAGGCTCGTCAATTGCATTTAAATTCTTTGGTATTTCTAATTCATCTTGCTTTTTTGAACTAGGCTTAGATGAAGCCAGATCATCAGAATCATAAATGTCATTTGAATTATATTGTGATTTTAATTTATCTTGATTTATTGAACTAGGTCTAGATCTGGTTAAATCTTCAGCTTCGTAAATTTCATTTACATTTTGTTGAAATTCTAATTCATCTTGATTTATTGAACAAGATTCAGATTTATCTACCAAATCTTCAAGATCGTTAATTGCATTTGAATTCTTTGGTTTTTCTAATTCATCTTGATTTATTGAACTAGGCCCAGAACTAGTTGAAACATCATCTTCATTAATTCCATTTAAACTTTTATGATATTCTAATTTATCTTGATTTATTGAACTAGGTCTATAAATTGTTGAATCTTCATTCTCATTAATTTCATTTGCATTTTGTTGAAATTCCAATTTATCTTGATTTATCGAACAATATTCAGAACTAACTAAATCTTCGGGATTATCGATTGCATTTAAATTCTTTAGTTTTTCTAATTCATCTTGATTTATTGAACTAGACCCAGAACTAATTGAATCTTCATCTTCATTAATTTCATTTAAACATTTATGGTATTCTAATTCATCTTGATTTATTGAACTAGATACAGAACTAATTGAATCTTCATTCTCATAAATTTCATTTTCATTTCGTTGAAATTCTAATTTATCTTGATTTATTGAACAAGATTCAGAAGTTATCAAATCTTCGGAATCATCAATTTCATTTAAATTCTTTGGTATTTTTAATTCATCTTGATTTATTGAACTATGTCTAGATCTAGATAAATCTTCAGCTTCGTAAATTTCATTTTCATTTTGTTGAAATTCTAATTTATCTTGATTTATTGAACAATATTCAGAACTAACTAAATCTTCGGAATCATCAATTGCATTTGAATTCTTTTGTAATTCAAATTCATCTCGATTTACTGAGAAAGGTCCAGAGTTAATTGAATCCTCATTCTCATTTAAATTTTGATTTATTGAAGTTGGATTAGATCTAGTCAAATTTTCAGTCTCGTAAATTGCATTTGAATTCTTTGGTAAATTAATTATATCTTGTTTTATTGAATTAGGCTCCGGACTAGTTAAATTTTCAATCTCTGTAATTGTATTTATATTTTGATGATATTGTAATTCATCGTGTTTTAATGAACTATTAGAATCTTTATTTTCAACCTTTTTATCGGAATATTGTTGGCATTTTAATTCGTTATGACTTAATAAACTACAATTATAATTAATTGAATTGTCATCTCCGTTAATTATAGCATTTGAATTCTGTTTGCTTATTAAATCGGTATGATTTAATGAACCAAGTCCAGTACTAATTGACTCTTCATTTTCATAAATTTTGTTTGGATTCTGTTGGGGTGTTGATTTATTATGGTTTAATGAAGTAAGTCTAAACCTTTTTGAATTTTTAGCAATAAACATCTCGATCGGTTGTTGAATCATAAGTTCAGTGTGATTTAATGAACTAGGTCCAGAACTAGTTAAATCGACGGCCTTGACATTTTCCAATGAAGGTTGTTTGGATATTGATTCATTGTGGTTTAATAAACTCGGTCCACAATTCATTAAATCTTTAATCTCGATTATTCGATTAGAATTTTGATGATGGGGCATTTCTGCATGACTCAATAAATAATTTTCAGAATAAGTAGAATCTTTAACATTGTGTATTTCATTGGGATTTTGTTGTGATGCTAATTCAAAGGCATGATATTTTTCATCTGCATTTTTTGTGGTGTTAAATAAATCAGATTTTAAGTTTTCAAATAATGTTAATGTAGTATCACTCTTAACTTTATTGACTGTCAAGTTTTTTATAGGTTCTCTATTTGTTACATTATTTGACTTTCCTTTACCTTCTTTAATGTCTTTGGTGAGTTGTTCTACAGACATAGCTAGGTTTTCGTCTGTACTATATTCAAGTAGCGTTGATTTGCTCTTAATATCGTTCATCGATTCATTGTGTGGCACTGAAACAGTCGGCAAGCGATTAACTGAATTATTTACAAGTTCTTGTAGTAAGACATTATTAGTTTCATCAAATGTTTCGTTAGATGCATTATGGAACACGTTCATGTTTGGTCCATCAACACCGTCTAAGTTTTTATTTTTTAAACTTGGTTTTTCAGCAATTTCTAGACATTTAGAAGCATTACGTTTTATATCAACTTGATCTAAAATATTTGTATCATTTTTGACAGAATCCAGGGTCGATAAATTGTCATAAATATTTTCAAAAATATTCTCAACTTCCGAGTTATTTCCAACTTTACTATTACAGTTATTTAAATTACATTTTTCTGCGTTTTTATTTTGAATATTAAAATCAGTTTGTGTTTTTGGGTTATCAAGGATTTGTTTTTCTTGAATATTGTTAACAATACAACCAATTTCAAAAATACGGTCTACTTTGTTTTCACAATTAATATTTTCTGTTTCAATTACATCATGACATTGAATGTTATCATTACAATTTAAGTCTGATGTTTCTTCAATTCGTAGCTTTTCTTGAATACCCAAAGTGTTTTTGTAATTTGTTTCTAATTTAACTTTATTTCCATTATCGTTTATTTTAAATCCACAGTTAGCTTTAATTTGATTTTCATTTGTAAATCTTTCATTTGAGATTGTTGGTTTTTCAATATCAACAGAAGAACATTCAATTTCTAAATTTTGAATAATTCTGGTATTAAAATCAAATTCGTCCATTTTTTCTAAATTATGCATATTAATATTATTATTATCCAATTCAAAAATGCTTGTTTTATTAATGTTGTGTTCAATTTTTTCAATATGATCAGAATTGTATTTTGATTCAAAACTATTCTTAGGACTACCTAATATATTGTTTTTACTAGCTTCAATTGGGCTTACAATACTTGTAGATTTTGGATTTGATTCAAAAATATTTGCATTGATATTATTCAGTTCCAAATCAACATTCGAATTTTTTCGAATATGAAATAATTTGTGAGAATTCAAATCATTCTGTTTTATTTGGCTAATGATGTTAGCTTCAACAGAACTATTGTTTTCAACTTTTTTTTTAGAAATTGTGGATTCAAGAATACTTTTTTTATTATCATTGAATATCAAATTGCGATCTTCCACATTTAAATAATCAAAATTATTATTTTTTACACTTGATATTTTACGAATATTATTTGTGTTGTCGTGTTTAATCTTACAAGATTTGTCTTCATTTATTAAATTTGAATTATTGTTTTCATTGCTTTTTTGTATTTCTCCAATATTAGTATCCATGATAAAGTTTGAGTTTTTTTCAGAATTTATAACTGAATGAATATTTTCATTATTTTGTAATTCGAATTCATGTACACTTTGGTCGTGATATTTAAAAACTGTTGTATCTGATTTATCTTGGTAATTGGTTTGCTTAAGATTTATGTTGGTTGTTTTATTTTTGTTTTCATCAAAATAGTTTTTAATTAAATAACTTGATTGAAAATCACACTGGAAAGGCAACTGAGTGTTATTTGATGATGTATTACTGTTGGAAGTATTATTTGACTCAACTGTATTTGTGTTCCTATCTTCAATTTGATCTTTAATTCTTTCTTCAAAACATTTATCAACAATATGTTCATGGAAAGGTTTGTTAGATTCATTATTACAATGTATATCAAACCCAAACGACGTTTCAAATTCATCAAAAGTATCTCGATATTTTTGGTCATCTGTTTTTGTATTTTCCAAACAATGAAGAAAATCATTTGAATTAATTTTGTCATGTTCAATAATATTAATTTTATCGGCGGCTAAATCACAATTTGTATTTTCAGGCAATATCATAGTTTTGTCCTGATAATTTTCATTTATATTTGATTTCGGTAATGAATTGCGATTTTCGGGAGTACTCTTGAATTGTGTAATTTCTACATCACACTGAACAACTGCGCTAGATGAATTATTTGAATTTCCTTTCAGTACAAACTTCTCAGACCAAACATCAAATTGATTTAGATGCACACTATTATATTTAGATTTTAAGTCCGTTACGTTAAAAGAATTCGTTAATTGTTCTTTTAAATTGTTTTCAGTTTTATTAGTAACCACACTATCATTGTTGGTGCATGGATTATCGTATTTTAACTTCTGTTTTATGACTGTGTACGTTTGACTAGGATCTCGTAAAGTTGGTTTAACAATATTAAGTTTTGATGGCGCAGATACAGGTGCTAATGGCTCTTTTTCTTTAAAACTCGGAAGACCAATAAAATCGAGTTTATTCTGATCATTCTTATAAGCTAATGTTTCATTTAGAGTTGTAACACATTTAGGTTCATTTAAATGTTCAAAAATCGAACCATCTGCCCGATGTTCATTATCATCTTTTTTAAATTGCAAATATTCGTGTGGTTCATTTATAGCTGACAATTCAAACCCATCACTAAAATCAGGTATACGATTATTCAAATTAAAAACATCTCGCGATTGTCGATTGGTAGGTGATAGATCATTGGATTTTGAAAATGGTGGTACATCTTTAAATGTATCATCATTATTTTCACTAGAATTATTGTTATTTTTTGTCGATTCTTCCAAAGAAGTCATTTGGTTCGGAAACAACGAATGGTGGGAATTATCATTAGAAGACGTATTTATTATTTTTTTACTAGTTTGATTTTCATAACTATCAATAAAGCTCCAGCCGTCAAAAAACGAATCATGATGAGGATTAGTTTTACAATTTACTGTCAAGTCCACACACGGCACATTATCCTTCCACTGAGAAGAAACATTTTTGTCCGAGTTCATACTGTCTAAAATATTGTAATTATTTCTGTCATATAAACAAGACGGTTCCATAACCATGTTTTCGTTTTTCATAATTTTATCGAGATCATTAGATAAATTCCAATTTATACTTTCAAAATCAGTTTGTGTTGATACTTTATCGTGTTTATTTTTATCGCAACCAGTCCTCTGTATGACACTTTCATGAAATCCGTTGTATTCTGGTCTGTGTGGTGAAACTATTACTGGAAAATTTCTATTAACCGTATCTATTTGTTGTATTGAATGTTGATTATTAGAAACTGTAGAGTTATAACTATTGTGTTCATTAAATACTTTATTACACTGATTATTTATGCTGTCATTAGGTTTGATATTATTTGACGTAATCTTTTCGAAAACAAAAGGATTGCCTTTAGTTTCATCGGTAAGCGAAGAAAAGTCGAGAGGTTTCATAATAACACTGTGGTCATACAAAGACGTATTTAAATGTTGTTCTTGAACATCTTGGTCTAAATGCCATGGAGTATCTTCATTAGTAACATTTAAACATCTTTTAGTTATATTTTCCACGATACACGAGGAACTCGCGGTATTTGATTTAACAGTTGATGATTTCTCACTTTCATTTAAAGTAAAAGAATTTACTCTAGAAATTGAATCCTTATTACAACTCATTTTGTTCATTAAAGGATGTTCAATACCATGATGCTGTAAATCAAACATTTGTGAACTTTGAATAAATTTTGACGTATTTTTGTCCGAACTCTCAATAGATCGATTAGTTTGAGTTATTTGTCCTGTATAAGCTGCTGTTCCAAAGGATACGCCATCGTTTTCTTGTGATTTACTTAGGTTAAAAATCCTGTCAGCTAATTTTTCAATGAGATCTGTAGATGAAATGTCTGCATTTTTTTTACCGTACCAAGCAACCATTCCATCAAAATTAACGCTATAACTTTTTTCAGGCTGGATATTTGATCCAGACGATGTTTTCTTTTCAGTATTAAACGGTTTAATTATACCAGTTTCCCGTTTAGTGTAATCTAGAGGTTCAAAATTAGATTTTGAAGGTAATTTGAGTTTATTGTTAAAAGAATTAATTTCATTTGGTTCTGTAGTTATAATTAATGGGTTTTGATTTTCCTTAAGTACTTTTTCCAGATTTTCATAGGACACTACATTAAGTTTTTCTTGAATTTTAGTTAACGCATCTCCATCGAGTGTCATACAATCAAGTACCACAATGGGCTCTGTTGTTTCAGAAGATTTTTCAGCGATTTCTTCTTCTCCTTCGTCCCAAGTAGCCAAAAACTCACGTACGTTTAAATTACTCTTCGAGTTATCTTTTGGTGCGATTTGAGGTGGTTTAAATGATTCACTATTTGGTAATTGTACATCTGAATAAGGCACTGATTGAGTGTTATAGTATTGTTGTAATGAAGGCGCATTTTGAATGTTCTGAGATGATATAGGTAATCTAGAGTTGTGATCGTGCGATACATACTCAGTCGTATTGTTTTTTAATGCATTATGATAGATTGGAGGTCGATAATCATGTACATCAGGTATAGGTGGAATGTAATTATAAGGTATATGATGTGTACCACTTGTAGGTTTTAAATAAGGATTACTTTGATAGTTTGGTAATCTTTGGTAATTTTTTTCCCTACTGAAATCATGCGACACCACGCTGGTATGACGGCCAATTGGTCGTAACCTGTCGGTAGACCAATTAGGATTAGCTGCGGGTGGAATCCACAAGTTATTAGCAGGAGGGCAATAATTTGTATTGTTTAAATATGAACTATTATATTTTTGTTGATAACAATTTTGTGTATCGTATTTAACTGGTAAATCATTTGGAATGTATGGTAGGAACTGTTCGGAGCACGGAGTTTTCAAAGTCTTTTTTGATTTATAAGATCGATTCAATTGTTGCACTGGTCTTGGGTTGTATAAAACTTGTGGTGGAGATGCTTTTGGCATGTTCTGAGACCTGAGCCGACAACACGGTTGACAGCATTGCGGCAAATTCTGTCCGTACACATTTGCAGGTACATATTGATTAGTAGCTGGCGGGTATGGAGTAGGAAAGTCGAGATTATAATATCTGGAATGAAAGCCATATAAATGTTCAAGCCGATGGTTTGCATTCCACTGATAGACAGGTGTAGTGGGTTCGGTCGACATAAGAGAATTTTGATGTATGGGGGCGACGACATTGTGAGGTGGAACATGGGTAGATTGACAATTTGTAGTTCCATAATTTATTTGACCATCTCGCAAGCTGTTTAACATAACTCCTCAAAAAATCTACATAAGCTGCTAAAAAAAAAAAAAAATTAAACATGATATTAAACAATCAAATAAACTTATTTAAAATATAATGTCTATAAATAAATATACAGCTTATTATTTTAGTAATACTAAATATCTGAATTATACTTGAATTTAGTACATTTAAAAGTAATACGTATTCGGGTAGATTAATATTTGTATATAATTTTGTAAATATTATTTTGGTAAACAAACTAAACTACTTAATTACTCTTGGTACTCTTGAAATTATTATAGCCCTAAGAGGTCTGCTTGGAAAAATATGATCATTGATATCCTATTACCATTGATAATAAATACTTATAATACCTTCTCATAACTACAAAGTATATTAAGTGTATTTTAAATATTACACATTTTTTACAGTAAACTGATTATAATATAATCTAACAATAAATGTTTTCTTTAATTTCAAATTGAATTGTTTTCAATAGAAAATCAAGTTGATATATTTTTTTTTTAATTAACTATACATCACGATTTAATTTTACACTCATGTATCTACGTTTAACTGTAATTGTTAACTTTTTTAAAACATTCTCATGTTTAAACATAAGTACTTACATACAATTTTTTACAAAATTCTCTTTATTTTATACATCGTTTTTAAACATTTACATGAAAAATAAATATAAAAATATACAATAAACCTATACTAGGTATATAGTTTATTTTATGTTATACATATTTTTTTGCAATAGGCACATTAGTTATTACGACGAAAATATTTTCAATAAATTATCTACGTTTCCGTTTCTATGGAATAATCAATAAACATAATAACATAACCCTTCGAACTCTTCAGAATACGAATTTAATGACAAATCCAAATTATTATTATTCATTAAATAAAAAAATACAATATTATTTTACAAACACATACTTTTTCTTATTATTTAATGAATTTAAATGACAGGAGTTTAATGAAAATAACAAACTTAACTAATATTCAGAATCAACATATAATGTGTATGATTGAATGCATGTAAAATGATTACGGATAATGAATATAATTTAAAAATATATTATTTTATAAAATATTAAAGTGTGTTGTAAATTTATAATCCATTTGCATAGATCGAAAAACAACAAAGTATTACCCCAATAACTATAAACATGCCTAGTGTTCGATACATAATTATTTATAAATTAGCATACTTACTCATGATTTACCTACCTACTTTAATATTTTAATAAATATTTAGCAAAAGTTTAGTATATTATGTACATATACGGAATTTAATACACTACCTATGTATTTTCATCTGTTAAATAAACCAGATCATACGCCTACATAGTATATTCACAGTTAAGCAAACAGTATAAATGTAAATGTTTATTGCCAACTGTGGCTATATAATTGCTAATGTGAATAAAATTTTAAAATTCAGATGTGTATAAAATATGTTTTGCGTAGAATATAATAACTGCATATTATAACGTATTATAGTTTTGTATGGTGTAAATTATTTAAAATTTCCAACAATTTTTCAATAACAGTCATTGTTTGGTTTTTTCTTTTTTTAAAACGTGTATTTTTGTAATGGTAAAGTATATTAATAATATAGGATACTATATATTAATATATGTATAACATTTATACGTTAACAAATTATATTTTAAACTTTATAGTATATATATTTTAATGATAATAAATTTAAATTTAACTCGTTTTAGAAATATTAAAAAAATTATTTGTTTTTATACACCTAAGTTAGGTTAGGTAAGTTAGGAAAAATCAGCTACTCGTTATATAGTTTTTAAACAAATATTATTATATTTAAGTTCTCTGAACAGAATAAAACATGGAATATTATATTAACAAGATCTATAAAAATCACAAAGAACTAAATAATATGTTCTTATCCTTATTCTTTATATGTATAATATAGTTACAAAAATAATTTATAGGTTAAAAATATTTGCTTTATAATTTTTTCAGAACATTGATTAAAATATTTTTTTTTTTCATTGAAAATTCTCGATCTGAATAATTACACCTGAGAGCTGAGAATGTAAGTAATTAATAAATTCATTGAAATTCTATAACGGATTCTTAACGTTAAAATTGTATTTTATTCAAAAATACTATTTCATACTCAAAAACCTAAACCATTTCGCAATAAATCATTATAAATAACACCAAAAAATATACAAACGACTATTATATAATTATTATACATACATTCATGTACATTAGTTAACTTATATTATAAATAATAATATTGGTTATAGAATACCAATAAAAAAATTTGTGGTTATCATGTAATTATATAGGTACGCGTAATTATTTGATAAAGTCATCAGCCATCCTCAAAATGAATTATTAATACTTTTTTATTATTATTATTAAATTAAAAAACAATAATGTAACGATTATTGTAACATTTTTATACAAATATATGTTATGTAATACAATTGCGGTTGCGCATTGATGCGTATTGATATAGATAGTTGCATTATCTCTAACGTCCAGTTATAGGTACTCTATAATATTATTATTATATAATATTATCCACCCACCTATTATAAGTATCCGAACATGATCATCATTTTTTCGTTGAAACGACTGCCAAATATATACAAATACAACTAGGTTTAGAAACCGAGATAAAGCTCATTTTCTATAACGTACAAAAACATAATAATACCGTCATTATACGATACGTGTTTTGTGAATGTTAGTTGGCTTCATTAGTGTAGTATATTATACTCACTATAATACACATATTATAACATACTTATAAGTTATAACTATATTAGAGCAGATAAAAACAACAGAGCCTTTGCGAAAAGAAAAAATATTGATTTTTCAAGTAATCTATTAAAGTTGAATTACACATTTTTCAAACTAATTATAACTAAAAAAATACCTACCTATAACGTTGATTAATTAATTTGGGAAATGTTTTTAACATAATTCTATATAATTTACAAATGACTAGGTATTCGATCATCATTTAATGAGTTATTTGCAGCTACAATATTTTGGTAAGTATCAATTGAAATTATTTTGAAGTTGTTATTGTTTTTCTGGAAATCACCGAATACACAATTTTCAATTTTTAATTTAAGGTTTCCATGTCATATTTATTATTATTTATTTATATTATTGACGTTCCGTTAATTTTACTTAAATATTTTAATAGCTATTAATTTAACTTTACATTAACTTTTGTTTTGTTTATTCGCTATGTATTAAAGAAATAAAGTAATTTACATTTGTTATAATACAATTATTATATCAATTAGTGATTTCTACATTTTTGACTTTTAGAATAAACAAATTAACATGAAAGCTCGAACTATAAACATATTAAATTATTTAAAATATTAATGAATAATAAAATTGGTAATTAAAAAACAAAATAATAATTTAAACTTTATATTATTTATAAATATATTTAAGTTACTTCAAATATTGTATTAAGTTACTACGAAAATGTTTAATAAAAACTATTAAAATCCAAGTCTTGATTTAAAATAAGATGTGTTACAATTTTAGTCATTTTATTTTTTCTATCTCGACTAGGTAGTAAGATACTAGATACATTATGCCAGTTGAAGGTATATACTATATAGTATAAAGTATTATGTATTACGTGTTTAATATTGCATAACCATTTTTTTCCAACCCATCTTGTACCTATTGCATAACATAGGTGCATATTATACTTTTTTCGGTATGGTATATAATATATTATATATCTTAAAACAAATTTAAAGTATTAAAAACTAACATTAGTAGATAAAGAAAACATGATCTAATAAAGAATTTCTTAGAGAATCGAGAAAACTATATAGATAATGATACATATTGATTGAACAGTGCGAAAACGTGTTTTTTCCCAAATTTTTGGTTAATAAATAGTGAAGTCAACTATATTAATTTTCTAATTTTAAAACTTTTTAAAAAGGTGTAAAAGTGCATAAAAATGGAAATCTAGTAGTGTGTACTAATATAATGGATTAATACAATTATTAATATTTTAGTTATACTAATACGAAGTACCAGCAGAAAATATCGCAAATTTGAACGGAAAAATATATCGCAGCGATATTGTTTTTAGATTCATTATGACAATAAGCGGAAACGTATTGGATTGCAATGGTTGTATAATAAATTTATTAATAATTGTTCTCGAATAAAAGGACAAATATTATGGTACTTAGGGTAGTAAAAATCAAAAACCTTTAGTCTAAATGCAAAAGTAGCCACAGAAAATAAATTCAGAAAATGTTCCACTCACAAGAAACAAATGCAGTTTGGTATCCATGGTCATTATTCAATTATTTTTCTACTAAAGTGTGTGTACTATATATTTTGAAAAAAATTGTCGTTATTTTTTACAATGGATATTAAACTAAAAAATAAAAAATTTAAAAACCATATTACCTTGAATACATAAAAAACGACTTTTATTTAAAAGTAATTAAATTAAATTTACTTTATTAAGTAGGTAATTATTTTCATTTATATTTTATTTTAAACAAATATATTTTTACCTGAATATGGCATAATAAAATATTGACCATCGTATATTTACTATGATATATTAGAAAAAAAAGAGGTTAAGTAATTAATTATTTGACTGTAAAAAACTTACTTACTAATTACAAAAAAAAAAAAAAAAACCAAAAACATGATGGTTTTGAAATTTTTATCAAGAACAATAAATTTTTTGAAGAAAATCAATAATTTAGATTATATATATATATATATATATTATATATAACTAATAATGTAGAAAAGCGAAAAATTTTTCAACGGAATACGATCCTACTATATAAATTGACTGATTGTGATGATAGTACTTTAAAGTTTTAATAGGCATGATGAAAAATTACAAACAATCGTCATATGTTTATGAAGAAAAATATGTAATATTTTAAAAATCACTAACTTTGTGGAAGTAAAAACCTTCAAGAAAATTTCAAATTTCTAGACTAAAATTTGAAAGCAAACTTATAGTAACTCAGTAGTATCATTCATAACAAAAATATTACGATAAATAAAAATATAAACAAGCACTTCAGTGGTTTATGGATAAATCAAACTTCACAAATATTATAAATTATCTTAATACTTTTCCGTCATATGTGTCTGTACATTATACATTATACGTCTATACAGTTTATAGTTAGACACCTACTCAGTGGCGCACCCAAGGGGGGTCTTTGGGACTAAAGCCTCCCAAAAAATATTTTTTCATTAAATTACACATTGTTATAGCAAATATAGTAGCCAGTAGGTATAACAATGATAAATGATAATGTTTTATTTTCAAATTTTATTATTATGTTAGATACACATACACATATTATATATTACATAATAGTTCAATATTACCTACGCGATAAGGTTTACTTGTGTGTAAGGATAAAAGAAAAATTAGTAAGCCCCCCAAACGAAAATTCTGGGTGCGTGCCTGCACCTACTAATTAATATTGTAAACAATGAATCAATAGTTTTCCAAGCTCAATAAATCCAATAAATGGTCAATGACATAGCTTACACATTTAATTCACTATCTAATAATATAAAAACGAAGAGCTTTCGTCAGTCTGCTACGAGTATAACGAGTCATAGGAAGCTACTCTCAAACTCTGAACTCAGTAGCCCTTGACGAACATATGGCTCCCAGAGTAAGAATTTTGGAGTGTTGATTAAACATATTATTTTTATTATTTTATTATTTTTTTTTTTTATATATCAATTAATGGCAAACGCGCTCAGCTCGAAGACGCGTGTTTTACAACAATGTTCTTTCTTACCATGTTACTATAAAATATATTTTGTAAAATCGTTGGCACGCTTTGATGCAATATGAATCAGCTGTTTTAGACGATAGTTGATCACTTTATTCTTCCGCGGGGTAAACTATAAAATGTTTAACGATCAATCGTTTTATTTAAATGCAACGAATAATGTAGTTAAAATTATTATATCTTATAGGTATGTATGCTTCTTTAATTTATTGGCCAACCATCGTTATACTACTGATATTTTATTTTGTTTTAATGCACAAGGCGCAAGGCTATTAGTTAAAGATGTATACCTACGTAAAAGCTAATTAATCATAACTCGATCATAACCTAAGTTTATACAAAGGTATTAAAGTATATACATAAAAATTTGTAATTTGTTAAAACAAAATAAAGGTTAAACCCTTTATTGATGTATCAAATTAAATATTCGCGAATTCGCTTTACAAAACATATGCAATGTGTATTATTTACCTAATAGACCAATTAAAAATAGAAGGTAATTTAATTATCATTTATACTTACCAGTTATCAAAAATATTACAAAAAGTAGGTACCTATGTAAATTAATTCTTATTACTTAAAAAAGAAACTAGTGTATCCAAGTATAACATTTTATTCTGAGGAGAAAAAGAATTTTTTCACAAAAATAAGTTATTTTTATTTGTTTAATTCTATACATTTCTAGAGTAGAAATGTTCCATAAGTTTAATAATATTATAATCCCCAATAAAAGTACATAAAAATACCTAGTAAACAATTAATAGTTTTTATTTTTTATAATTAAATTAATTTTTATTATATTGACAGATATTAAAAGATTATTATTAGTTATGTAACTAAATAAACAAATACCCAGTTGCTATAGTTTACTGATAGCTTGTGGCTATATTCTATCACTCTACATATTATGAGATATTAAAAATATATTTTTATATTGACATTTATATAAATACTATTTCACCTACTCATCAAATTATTACAATAAATTAATAAATTATCAAGTTATTTTTATATTTTTAGATAAAAATTATTTGTTTAGTAAACTGTACCTATACAGAATTTTGGACAAAATTAATTTTTAGTAAATAGGTAAACTATGAATTTGAGTATAAAAAAAATAATTTGTAAATTTTTTAAGTACATATTACACACAGGTTCTATGCAATATATTATTTATCTAATAGCTAATACTAATTCAGAATAGTATACATGTATACTTATTACTTATCATTTGTAATCTGTATATTTATATTATGTAATTAATTAGTTAAAATAGATTGTTTCAATTTTATTTATCTCAAGGGTGAGATTCTATTTCAGTTGTCCATAAAACATTAAAATATATTAAATTTAGAACATTTCAATGTAGAATTGAACAAACATAATACCTACCTAGGTATATGGAATAATAAAAGTTTTTGATTGTTTATGTACAAATTGTACATAGATAATTTGGTTACTAAATATGTAGATTAACATAATGAATCTTACATTAAAATAATAGGTATAACTTTTCATTTAGAAGAACCTCAAACAATATGTTTTTAAATTTTTCCTCAAATTTTTCATTGAAAGGTCAATGTTAGAATAATATTTTAACAAAGTACCTATATTACCATAGGTATTATATATTTTAATAATGTGTTCTATCGTTCAATGATGAATAATATTATTGACTGACAACATAGTAAATTGTGCACAATACACTGCATAATAAAACAATAAAGAAAATTAATATAATCTAGTATAACAATTTACTTAGTTTTTACACAACTTTTTACATAATAATATAATTTTAGAATCATCAACTGATTTTTTACCAGATTTTTTTTTATCTCTATGTACGTAGTATTATGTTGTTTATGCAATGATAAAATAATAACAGTTGTTGACAGTAATTATAACTTGGCATTGAAGTGCAAATGTATACAACTGAAACTAACATTGTGCACTTGTATGCTATGTAAGTATAGCATAATATTGTTAGAATCGATAGATGTTATAATATAGCTTAAGGAATAGGTACAAAAGTAAAATTAAATAAAACATAATATAATTTGTACAGACTTAAATTCCATATTAAATGGGTTGAATGCCTACATTAATTATTGAGTTAATTATTTAAAGGTAACTACATAACCGTATGGTAATAGATCATTATATTATCCAAGCAGAACTCAATGTTACTAAACAAACAAAAGTAGGCATAGCAATGGGCTTGAGTAAAAGACCTTGTCATCAAGACAAACATATGGTGGTAAACATGAACAGTAACTGAGGTGGACTTGAGGGAGTTAAGTATCCAAAACAAAAGTGACTGAATGAATATCAAGTATTCGGATCTATTGAATAAGAACACTGGATGACTTACCTTCAGCTGCTATATGATGGTCATTCCGAGATTAGTGGTGGCGAGTCCTGATGGTAAGGAAAAACACCAATTGGGCTGCGACGAAAAGTTTAATGTCGACAACGAGAACTGGTGAACCGACGATCAAACGACGACAACGATATCATATTTCGTGCAGCGCTAATTTCTCAAAAAACTGGAAGAGTAGAAAAAAAAGATTTGCGTAACAAAAACCAATAGGTACCTAGTACGGTCTAGGTAAATGATGGACGACCACTGCGATGGCGGTGTGCGACGTGTCTCTGTAAATTCGGCGGCAATCGTATTATTTTCGTTATTATAATATTATTATTATCGTCGTTTTTATTTTTCTCTCCGCTCGCACGAAATATTTTGTCACACAAACACGCACACACACACACGGGCGTGCACACACACTACACTGCGGGGCCGTCAATGATAAGAAACGGTTGAGGCCATGACGGTTCACTGACGAGAGAGAGACAGACCGATAGTGCCGAAAAAATTGTAAAAAATAATAACAAACAATAACAACACGTACGGAAGAATACCCCCACCGACAAACTATCGCCACAGCAGCACCATCTGCCGGACGACAAAGACGATGAACCCTTACTACAACCTAAACAGTAGTTGTAAACTACGGCCTACGAGCCTACAGGCTAGGTATACTTGTCTATGCTACAAGTTGTAGGTTATTCGATTCGATTGTTCCCATCACTAGCTACCACTGTTTCAGAGTATTTCTTATTATTTGCAATACTGCAATAATACCTACTAGTTAATATTTAATTATAAAAAAAAAAATACGATTGAAGATAATATTAAAATTAATAAAAATAAACTAATACATATTATTAGGTAATAGTAATATTATTATAGTAGTGAACTATTAAGTATTATTTAACTACCTAAACATATTTTATTAGTGGAATTTCAAAAAAAAATTGATAAATATTATTCACTTGTAAAAAAACGATTTTCGTATTTGGTTGTAACTCAAAATTGAATAACCGTAAATACTTGAATACCTATTCAATTAAGGTAATTCACCTAATGTTTATATTATTATCATTTTCTATACATAGTATTATATTTATAATTTTCAAAATATTTTTGACACTTTCTGAGCTATTTTAAGACATGAGAAATGTTCAAATTTTATTAAAAATTCTGTATGTGAATACTTCTTTAAAATAAAAATTTCACAATATTCTTTTTAAGTATTCAAGTCTCTAACATAATTTTAGCTTCTTGTCGATTATTGTCAAACAGAACATTTTTATATACAGTATACACCGATGACTATTAGTAAAATAAATTACGATTATAACTATTAATTACTTAATAAGTAAATAAGTAATAGCAATATAAGTATTAAGTATGATAATACTATATACTTAATATAATATTATATAGGCTGATAAAAGTGGTATAGGTTTCCGATCAAAATTTGTTTAGTGTATGCATTAATTAACCATGGAATTCTAATTTACACATTCATTACAGTGATCTAGATAATTAAAAATAAGGTAGGTTCACCGACTCCTATTATAAATTTTTTTCATATAATTTAATGACAAAATTAGTAGTAGAATAAAATTTTAATACCATTTAACTGTCCAAAGTAACAAAAAAAAAAACAATTTAAAATTAGTAAGGAAATCATTTACCTACCAAGCATAATGATATGTTGTAAGTTAATTAAATTCAAAATAATTTTTCAATAATTATAATCTCTTATTAAGCTTTTGATGTATACATATATTAATGAGAAATAAAAATGAATAATTCTAAATAATATTGAATGAAATAGAAATATTTATTATTTATCTTATAAAACTTCACAATAAATTGTAAATTAAAGAAAATTAATTTTTTACTCTAGCATAAGAATAATTTATACTCTTTGGTCTATACATATATATAAGTTGTTTGTTAGTTTAAGTAAATACCTTCAAAAATATACTAACAAAAGCATATTAATATTATTACACCACCAACATTCCTCGTGTTTTACAAATTAATTTGGTATTTCTTAGTATTAAATCGAATAAATATTTAAGAAATTTGAACCTATACAATACAACGTTTGTGTTTGTACAGTTATAAGTTAAAAAATTATAATAAAAATCTATATCATAAATTATGATATTAATACACTAACCTAACATTTTACTTTAATAACTTAATTAATAAATTATTGTTAACAACAAATAGCTTAAGCCTTAAAGTGAAATATACATGCTATCAAGCTAACATTAAATAAACAAAGTATGAATAATTTATTTATTTATTTTAAGATATAGGTATTACATAAAATATTAAAAAGAAAAAATTTAAATCTACTGTTGATTATATATACAATATAAATTGTATATAATATAAAAAATGAATCTACCGAAATAAAACAATAATTTTTAAATCTATTGGAAACTTTCAAATTAATTTTATACTGTTTAACTTTATAATAATTGTTTAATAATATGTTTTTTTTTAGTGATTGAATGTAATCTATCTTTCCGGTTGAATTTAAATTTTTATAAAAATATAATTTAAAAACAAATATTCAAAAGTACAAGGTAAGATAAATTCATTATACAACCAAAAGTGATATATTTGATTTTACAAAACAATTTAATATGATTCACTTATAATCTGCATTCACATATCAGTTTAAATTAATTAATATGCATGAATTACAATAAAATATATACAAAATCACCTTAAAATTATATAATTATACTTCTTATTATAAGTTCATTAAATCATACAATCGTATTAATCAAGTCCTTCTTTTTTCTCCCTTAAAGCTTCCTAAAAAAAAATGAAAATGAAATTAATGTTAGTTGTAATTATTGTATAATATCTAAATACAGATGCGTAGCCAGCATTTTTTTATGGTGAGGGCTGAACACTTAACTTGAGTTATTAAAAATCAAAAACAACAAAAAAATTAACAAACACTTTTCATAGTACTTTTATAACTAATAACAATAAATAAATTAATTGAATAATTAAAATTTGTAATACAATTTCTATATTTAAATTTAAATATTTCAAAGCATTATAAAAAATATGGACAATGGGGAGGCTATAGTCCCTTTAGTCTCCTCCCCTTGGCTATGTCACTGTCTAAATATGTATGACAATAATATATTTAGTGAGATTATTGGATACTTGAAATTGTAATGTTAAGTAATTTGTGAAAATATTGTTAATATAATGATCCTCAAATATAACATATTGTCCTATAAAGCCTTATATTTCCAACTAATGAATTACAAAATTTTTTTTGAGATTTTTAGAACTATATTCATTATATAAACTCATAAAAGTATCATCTATTTATAAAGAACCATAGAATACCTACCAAAACTAAGTCAAGAGTAAAATGCATTTTTTAAAACAGCTGTTGTTGAGTATAAGTAGTATAACTAGTAGAAGACATCTGATACCTATTCTAATTATGATCAAAATATAACAATATACTAATATAAGTAATAAGAAAACACCTGATAAAGGGTCTAATTAATAAAACATTATAAAAATAATGTTATAGTAATAGAATATAATAAATAGCTAATATACAATTAGAAACATTCTTTCTTTTGTGGACATAGTAAAAAAAGTAGAAAATAGTACTCACTACTAACACATGAAATAGAAAATTAAAATTACAACAATTCATATACCTTTAGATACCCTTTTCAGTACTTGTTGGTTATCGCCCTGCCATAAATAAATAAATTGTGTTTATTATTAATAATAAAATGTTAAAAAAATAAATGTATTATATTATAAATTTAAAAAATATATATTAATATATATTTTATCAAAATTAGAATGGAGGCTAGAACTTAGATATATCTTTAAGATGGTTTCAAGTACATTTTGTTCCCTGAAATGTGTTCTCCACATAAATTCTGTCAAATACGATTCCAGAAAATTTATTTTCATTTCGCAAGTCACAACCCTTTTTATTTCCCCATTTAGCAGAACTTCACACAACCTCTTGATGTTTTGGGTGTGTGCCCCTGTTTTCGGATCAACAAAATTATAACTATTATGGTTATTAAATTATAACAGTCTTATGTTGGAATCCTTCTAGCTGCAAATTTTTGTAAGCTTTCAAAAATCTGACAAAATTATTGAGCCTGGTTTTATATATATTTTTATTAAAAGTAACAATGTAGTTTACTCATTTCCCAAAAAATAGATCATTATCATGAGCTAAATACAATAATTTAGGAACAATAACAGCACACTATATGGTAGGGTGATAACAAACAAGAATGGCGGGGCGATAAATTGTATGCGATGTACTGGCAGGGAAATAACAAACAAGTACTCCTTTTTCTTATATTATAACCATGAACATTAGAGTTAGTTTTAGTTAGTATCCTTAGTATTTTTAACCTTAAATTGTATGATTTTTGCTACTGGAATTTCCTACATCAAGGATGGGCAACTTTAAGTTACTAGAGGGCCAATTTTTAGAAAATTAAAATCTAGCATGCCAGAACATAAAAATCAAAAAAAAAGTCATTCAAAATATACATTTTAATTAGGTAGCATTTATTTTATTAATAATAAAAAAATAGTCATTCTCCCATGAGGTGTTAAAATTTCTATTTTCATCATCATTTTTTTTTTTTTTTGCAGACATTCGTAAGTTAAAAACACGAAAATAATAAATTCAACGACAGCATGATACGAATGTATAAACAGCTATGGTTAAAAGCTATAAATACGTATACATACCACATACGTTTGTATATAAGTGACTATATTATGACATTTAGACATTTAACGATGTTCAATGCCAGATAACAATTATTATACATTGACAAGATAGACTATACATATAGATGATAAACATTAAAATTGTATGATGTAATTTAGAAATTTAAGACGGGCCAGATTAAAAATGCTCGCGGGCCGCCAGTTTCCACTCCTGTCCTACACCATCTAAAGTCAATTCTGTAGGAAAATTGTAATGTAATAAATATAGAATCAAGAAATATGGATTATGATGACAGACAGGTGAAAATCCAGAATTAATTTATAGGGGGAGAGGGGAGATTATTGCTTCTTGGCCTCCGCGCCTGACCAAAGATGTGTCATATAATAGCATTTTTCATTACACACTAATTTAACCAGTTCCATCAAATAATATACAAAGCATAGCCTAACAAGAATAAGCATTTCAGTACATTTTATGGGGCCTTTTCTTCCACAGATAGTTCTATGACAAAGTATTGGACACCAAAACTATTTAAAATAATATATATTCATGGAATTAATTATGTTAATATAATACCTTGAAACGTTCTTCAAACAAAGAAAGTTCAGCCAAAAGATCAGTTATAGAATTAGTTAAAGCATCTTGAGGTGTATAATCGGATGTTGTTTGTATACGAAGTTCAAATTTATGTTCCAGTGGATGTGGTTGCTTGTATCCAGCAAAAAGTACATTGGGATCTTTAAGAAGTTGACTAAATTAAGAAAACAATACATTTTATATAAAAAAAAAAAACTCGAGAGTATCTACACTACATACAGATACATCGGTACATGTATATGTCTTGTTTCTACTAAATATAGTTGACATAAGAATGTCGATGTCAATTTGGTATTATTATTATTATTAGGCTTAGGGACTTATAGCTCTAAAAAATACACAAATATGCTTCTAAAATCATTAAAATATGCATTTATTTGCATTAAAAAAAAAAAAATTTCCACTAAATCTCGATTAATTTCACTTTTAACTTTAAAAAGTTATTAGTTCAAATGTATAGGTATCTAATAAGTAAAAATTAATAAACAATAACTAAAAATTATTAATCAAAGATACAAATTTTATTATTGAATATGCATTATCTAAATTTGAAAAAATAAATATTTACCTTAAAATTTTGAGAAATTAAACCGAGAATTAAAAATAAAATAAAATAATTAAAAAATAAATAGATAAAAACAAAATAAAATACAATAAAATATTACAATATTTTTAAATGGAATAACTTTGTTTCTTAAATAAAACATTTGTTTTATATTAAAAAAAAATGTATATTTTCTGTAAAAACTACATCATTAATTCTGCATCATTTTGAGTTTCTTGAAAACTACATTGTACAATTAAATACTTTCGTATGTTTTTGAATGTAAATCTCCGA
>VUJU01002028.1:4596-44172 GCA_009835225.1 Aphis craccivora | reverse complement strand
AAACTAGTGGAAGACCAAAATTACTAGCGCGAAATAGTATTTAAGAAGTATCGTGAATATACATACACAAGGGAGTATATTATATCATATCTTTGGAGGCTATATATGTATACTAAAGATTTAGCCTTGTTGGATTTTCAAGAAAAAAATGGTTTTAAATTATTTGCTTTTAATATAATAATAATTATTACATAACAAATTTAATTGAAATCTGGAATTTATAACTGTAGAAGATAATTTCTAGTAACAACATGGTAATGTCAATGAATTATTTAATTCACTGGACAGTATCCCTTTTTGAACAGTTGCAGTTATAAAAAAATCATGAATGTATAAATAGTTATTGTGATTGAGCACGGAATACGTCACATTATATTTATAAATTATATATAATATAACTACTAGTTGTACCACAAAAGTATACAAAAACGAATGAATTCATTTTTTAAGTGGTAATTTATACCACTTGGTAATTCTGATGAGGCTTAAATATTTCATGAAATAGGAAGGTATTAAATATATACTATATATGTACAATTATCATTTCATTGATTTGTGGCGGCGTTTATTGGAAGAGAATTTTGAGGAGAAGGTGGAGAAGTCTAATTAATTAGTCGGTTAACATATGGGCATTGTGCTGTAGTTGGGTCAGTCGGCGTGTATCAAACTTAACCATTGATCTGAGCGTGAATTCAACTTATTGAAGTAGTTCGAAATGAAGTAGCTTAATTATATAACGTTATAAAGTTCAATTACATATATAGTAGGGTAATCACGAGGTTTTGTTGGCGGGGTTGCAGCTCCAGTGCCGATAGCTGTCAACATGTCCCCCTTCATAAGTTGTCTATCTGCGCAGTTATCAAGCTTCAGCATTGAGTAACGTAGTATGTGCATGACGATTAATGGCATTTTGATCAATATAATCAAATTGAGATCAAAGATTCTAAACAAATCGATATTTCTTATATATACTATAGAGGAATGGAGACAACAAATACTGCAATAACTGGTAACAGAATTGATTTGTGAAATCGTTTATCCATAAAAATTTCAAAGGAAAATATAAACAAAATAGTTTCAAGTTTTTTGAAAATAGATCCGTATTTTACTAATTAATTATAGCTATAATAATAAACACTACTTGTGTACCTATATATTTTGTTCAACTGTTTTATTTAAACTAATTTACCATTTTCATACGAAAATGTCGATAAAAGCTAACACATTAATTACTTGTATCTTATTTATTTGTAGTAATATTTAGTCGAGTTGTAAACTCAACAATATTATTATATTGAATGTAATTGTACTTATTTACTAATTATAAGTAAATATTTAATGTAGTATAAATAGTAAAATAATGATAAATTATACAGCCTGTATAATTTATGATAACATATAAGCTAGGTACCTATTATTAAAAGTAATATATGGTGATGGTGTACGTGTACATTTTTAAAACACGGAAAGCCTAGGTCAAAGCCCAAAGGTGGAAACAACAAGTTGTTTTTTTCATTCAAAACAATTCGGTGATAAACTATCACGCCACCATTCGACATTGACAGGAACCGTATAAATACGGGTAGAACACTTAGTGGTAGACAGAAGGTATAGTCGAAGCTAGTCATAGTGCAGCTGGAATAACTAATAACTATTCACCCATTTGCAAAAGGCTAATGGTCATCGTGAACTTTGTCACAATACCATTGCCGCGAGTATTTAGTTTCTCCTGGTATCAGTTATTTTAATATTGTTATTCATATTAAAAAATTCAAGTGCTTTAATTTAAACAATTTCCTGTCTTTTCATTAACTACCTTAAGCTCACTGGAAATCTGCTATGTTGTTATGTAATTAATGTGGTAACAGTCGCGAGGACACTGCTATCACGGTTATCATTACAGTCGTTACTCATTATAAATATAATAATAATAATATATTATTAATGTATAATATAATAATTTTATCATACTATTATACTAATTATTCACTGATAACATAATATTTTAATGTACCCTATTTATAAAATAACATTCCAAATCTCCATAAGGTATCGAGAACATGGACTTGTGACTGCGACATGTTACACTTGAATAGTAAATCCGAACGCTTCGTTAGATCATAATTGTGTAATGAAATGTACTATAAAATGTATATAATATAGTATTATAGTCTCGTGGAATACCAAAAAAAGGGTCACAGTTGTGATACGAAAAAGGTCAATATCGTACGTGGAGTAAAATCTGCGTATAAGTGTATAACGTACAAAATAGGTCAAAATCTCTCTCTTCAAACAAAAAATAAAATAAAATATTATCAGTATATTTTTTATAATCATTTCAATTACTATATAAAGTTGAATAAACTAGTTTTTTTATTATGAGTTATTTCAAATGTATGGACCCTTTCCGTTTCTTTTTCTTTATGTGTTTTTACATTATTCGAGCGGTTAAAACTTATTCAGTTTTTTTAGTACAAAAAAATATGCAAAATTGTATATATCGTGTTTGTTAGTTCTATAACGATTTGTCGGTTCAAAGAATTCATAATACATTAAATAAATATCTTAATATTACTACTTATTATTCTGTATTCAACATGCTTATTTAAAAGTTTGAAGTAGGTACTAGGATTTGATATATTATATATGTTTTGTTTGAAAATTTAAAAATGCAATTTATCGAATATTTGAAGGACATTTCTACATATTGAACTAGTTAAAAGTATCATAGCCTATTGATTATTATTCCTGAATATATCTCATTTTGAGAACAAAGGATCATTATTTTAGTAACAAAATTATTATGAGATATTGTTTTGGGACATAAATTATACAGAAGCAATGTGATGTGAAAAAACCGCTTGGTCTTTATGTTAACATATGAATATAAGGTGTTTATTTAGCACATTAATTACATGATTTAGCAATATGGTAAAATTAAAACTTGCAGCACATATCGTGGATTTACCATATAAATAACTGTAACGATTGAATTATGGAAAACTGTATAAATTTTTACTTCGCTTTAATTTTGTCAACACAAAAATATAAATCATAGGAACTTGAAACAATCCACTTTACTTAAATCATCTTCTTGTGCACACGATGACAGTTTCAAAATATTTAAACGAGTATTGTAAATTCATCACAGTCATTTGAAATTCACAATACATAATGGTTTTTCTGTACTATATAAATTGAAAAAAAATTCAAGTTCGGTCGAAACTACTTCGACACATTAGGAACACTTCGTAAACATATAAGGTGGTGTTATTATTATTACTACGGCAATAATGATAATATTAAAAAAAAAAAAAAAAAACAATAAAATATTACTATTTTATAATAGGATGATGTAACAATATAGAAACGTAGAAATGTGCAGGACTGCGCACGGAGTACTCGACTGCTGTTATAATACTGACGGGGTTATCTCGTCTGCAAATTCTAGTTGACGGCACACAAAACGGCCACGACAATTCAGCGCATATAATATTACTTTACTGACGGACGACGGCCATTCTGTTCGCCAGCCAGCCGATGTGACGTGATTATCAATTATTATTATTAATAATATCGTCGCCGTGGCCGACACACCCACAATATTTTATAATATCATTATCGTACCGCACAGCGATGTAGGTACGGTTCGCGATCCGGTCCGACTATCGTTTGACTCCGTGGCGGTAGTCTGGTCCAATCGCCACTGTCGCTGGTTATCACGATAATATTTTCGTTTGCGAGGCCCATCGGTGGCTCGATACGGTTATGAAATTATAATAATATTGTCGTACGTACGTGCGAAGGATCTTAAATTAAGTCTGCTTATTGATACATCGCTGCTGAAGTTCCGTTCGCAGACATGCCACCGCAGGGTCATAATATCGTTATGGGGTGAATTCTGTGTGTTCGTGCCGGTCGGCAGGAGAGTGAATTATAAACTCGCGCGAGGTGTCGGGATCAGTAGTGCGTTCGTTTTTTAAAAACTTAACTTCGACTTTTGTACGAGTATATTATGGCACACGTTACAAAGGCAAAAAAAACTTGACGTTTTTTTCATCTGACAGGGGATGGTGAACTTCAAAATTATAGGTTTGAGCGTTCGCAGGAATAACGTTAACGGCGATGCCTTTGTTCGGGAAAATATATAGATTCCGAAAAAGTCAATTTTTACCATTGTGGTTTGCAAGAGAGACCTGATAATTGGCATTTCCAAGAGTTTTAAATAAAACGTCATTTGACGGGGTAACATATGTGGAGTGGAGTGTACATTTTACAAAAATAATCGTGTTATTTGTACATTCGCACGCACATGGATAGGTTATCGTGAATTATATTCGTGAAATAAAAATTCAAAATATTATTCCCGGGAAATTTTTAGAAACATATGTTTTGCGACTTGATATTAATTTTATTTGGGAGGAGGAAGGAGCTTCTTGTAAATTTTCAAAACTAGGTTTGCATGTATGAAAATCGAAATATTTTTTCAACTGTTTATCGTGAATACAATATAATATTGATTTTATGATATTTATAAAAAAAACTTAAAAAACACATCATTGTAAAATCTATAAATTTATAATTTCGTTCTTGATCTTAAAATGTTAACTTCTTATTAGATACGAGAGACTTACAAACAACTTATTCTAAGAAGCATTATAAATAATATCATCTTGATAATATTGATATAGAACCATAGTATTTTTAATTATACCTATAATTAATTTTTTGATCTAGTTAATAAAATGTAAGGAACAATTTTCAAAGCTTTAAATCAAGTATTACAGTTTATGTAGTTTATTTATTAACTTGTACTCGATGATTTATATAAATAAATAATCGTAAGAGTACTTACACAATTTATTTAATATCTTATACACAACTGTTTTGTTAAAAAGGCACTAAAGCAAAATACATGTGTGAAAAGTAAAAAAAAAAATTGTATTGTAAAAAATAGCATTTAGTCTAAAACATACAAATTAACAAAGTTACCACAATACAATTATATTTAATAACGTGTACATAGTATTATGTAAACAAAATTATTTATAAATTCATTGATTCCATAAATTAAAAAATAAACTAGGCAGTTACATTATTTCTAAACTAATATTATGGATAACGATTCGATATATCGGTAATAGTTTGTCTATGTTAAACAATGAAATTGATTTTATATTTTACAAATTATCATTATAATTGCATAACACATATTAAGACTTTTATTTACATAAGGCATATGATTATACTGAAGTGTCTCCTTAAAATTATTATATCAATTATAGTGATATAGGTAACATGATGTGAATATAGTTTAGCAGATAATAAATAAAATATGTTGAGTTGGTAATATTATAATTTATAACCAACAATTTATATTAGGTAGTTAATGTACGTACAAACAAATACATCTCCTAATAAAAGTATTGAGCGATATAAGTGTCACAAAATAATCTAAAAAGTTGTAAATATAAATACTGCCTAATTTTTTTTTTTGGTCATACAAAGACATTCGATTGATTTTATGTATGACGAATTTAAATTTATTGAAATTAAAAATTAACTATGTACAGTAGTTTTTTATAAAATGAAAATATAATACTTCAAAGAAACGCAGCTTTTGAATAAATAAAAATACAATTTTTATATTAAAACATATTTAACATGATTTTAAGATATTTCATACCAATACAATGTGAGTATTATTATTATTGCAGTATTTGATAACTTGCAAACCATATCAATTGATAATATTAAAAATTTTATTTTTGAAAAGTAATAAATAGTTTTAATTGTTCAGCAATGTTGCCATTAACTTAGATATTGATTTATACTTTTTATTATTAATTGTTTTTCTTTATGGTAGTTTTTAGAAAAATATGTTCAATATTATATAATTATATAATAATTATTTGTAATAGAACAACGACTGAGAGTTAATATTGCTGGTTAATTTACTGAAAATATCTTGCGCTATGAATTAGATTTTTTATATATTTTTTTAAAAATTACTTTATCTATTTAAATGTATAAGCCATATTAAATATCTTTTAAAATAGAAAATTATGTAAAACTGAGTAATAAAAAAAATTAGCATGATAATAAATAAATCAAACGACGAAAAAATATGTAATTTGATTTAATTTTGATTGTTAAATAATATTATAAAGGGCTTGATTTTTATTTATTATGAAATCTTAAAAATGATAATAGTTACTGAACAATTTTTAACACTCACTTTCATATTTTGAAGTAATTTTCATACAGTAAAAATAGCTCTTCTAAAAATTACACATTATCTTACTCTTGGCTGTTATTATATAAAAAAAGTGAACACGAAAATGATGTATTTCGACATAATTTTCGATATAAATCAATGTAACACTTAAAAAAATAATTACTGTACACGCGAGTAACTCGGAGAACCGTTTGCAGTCATGAGTGTCTTCTCGTTTTTAATCTAATTCAGACTTTTTTCTAACATTTTTTTTTTTAATTTTAACTAATTTAATAATACACGGGGAGAATTCGTATCCACAACGTTTGGGTACATCCGATCGTTTCGCTCGACGACGGCACGCATTGTTGAAACAATAAAACGGTAACGAAAAAAAAGTTAAAAATAAGAAAAAACAAAAAAAAAAAACGACAACGGTCGTTCCGCGATCACTGTCCCGGTCGACACACACATAATAATTTTATTATCACTATAATTATTATATTATTTTATTACAATAATCGTCATCGCCGCATCCGGAAAACATAATTTCCGGATCGTGCTAACAGGATCTGACCAACAGGCTGGGCCCGGGCGTGAGCCGATGGCCGACGGACGACGACTGCGGGTCGGGCGTGAACGTCGTCATGCTGATGGTCACGGAGCTGCTGGTCGTCGGCCGGGACGACAACAACGGTTGCTCGGCGGGACGATGTCCCGTGTACAGCTCTTGTCAGTCTGGGTCGTGATGGCAGTCCAGCCATGCGATCGCGCCCACCGCGAACAGGACGAGGGACGTCAACGTCAGATGAACGATGGCCATCCAAAACAACGTAGAACTGAAAAATTAATATCGACGTATCGTTAATGCGATCGCGATTGCGGGGTTGCAAGCGCGCGATTCACGAAATGCAAACGAGTAAATCATAAGATAATATATTGTTATCGTTGTATCACTCACGCTGAAGGTCAAGCCGACAAAACGGCGGTACCTATATAATATGCCAAAACATAATATAATATCGATAAATTAACTAACTAAAAAAAAAAAAATATTTCGTATTTACTAAATTTAAATTTGCAAAATATTGTACGAAGGAGCGGTGTCGTTGTAAGCGATTTTTATTATTCGCAAACGATTTGTAAATATTTACTGTTTTCGTATTTAGAAGAGCTATGGAATTACCATAATATTATAGTAATATTTCTATATCCTCATCCCTCATTTCGACTCTATATTCTTAATCCTTTTCTGTGTGTTACTAAGTTATTTACAATTTTTAACTATATTGTAGTCGGCTGGTAGGTACTTTCACGAGGTTTTATCCTGAGACGTATATAATCAGTGGTATTACGCCGCGTATTAAATTAGTGAGGCGATTAATGTAAAACAGTGGAAATATTAAATTCTAGAAAACGGTAAAATTACGTTTAATGCTCTTTTTGTGACATGTAGTCAATGGTTTCGGTTACAAATCATTTTAAAGAAAAACACTTTGAAATAATATAATGACATTATAAAATAAAGCGTGAATAATTTGAAACGGAAACATTTGCGATTTTATGGATATAATATCAAACGTTGTTCAAAAAGATGATTAAATATATTAGACGTATACGTATACAAATCGATAGAAAATATAAAAATAAACAAAGACCGTTCTAGATATTTCTGACATTAATATCAGCGATTGCCGATTGACTAAGTTTCAGCCTTTAGCACTTGCATAATATTATACGTGTAGTGTTATTGAAAAATTTTAATGCCAGAAAAAAAACTTGAACTTCCGTTTAAGTATTTATGTGACTGAAATATAACTACATAAAAATAATATGTAAACCTATTTATGTGTAATGTGTATAAAAAAAAAAACAAATCTACACAAACCAAACGTATATAGTTCCGGAAGTGTTGATAAATCAGAAAAAATCGATGTTTAGATCAGAGAGATATTTTAATAAATACTTTGACAAAATCAAAATTTTAAAATGCATAAATAAAATTCCATGATGGTATTATATTATCAAATAGCAAAATAAAAATAAATAACGTCATTTTTTTTCTAAGTATTTAAACCTCCACTGTTTATTTTATATTTATAATGTATCATTTATCTTGTTATTTATTATTACAAATATGTGTAAATAATTTTATTTTGAAAATATATTTATTTTTTAACGACACGCAAGAGAACATCACCAACATATAAGTTTCTAAACAACCATTTAGATTGAAAAAGAACCACGCTATTTTAGCTTCAGTAATGTACCATAATAGTTAAAAAATCAAATGAATAAACGATATGTAAAAATATATTTGGTGTGTCGTAGGTTTTATATATATTTTTATCATTAACACAAAATAGTTATTAATGTTTAAAAATCAGTTAATATTATATTTTTGAGTTTAAGTTAGTTTATTTTTTTTAACAAAATAATGTAAAAACTATGACAGAAAATGCTATCTTTTATTTTTCGCTTATAAATTTAGTTTCTTAACCATGACTATACATCTCTCCCCTTAATGCAAATATTGTAAAACTATTTTTTAAGTATTTGTTCTATTATTAAATAAAGGTCGGCCGAATTAACTCGAGTGCTTAAATATGTATATATATATATTTTTTTTTGAATACTGATCATAAATACGAATTTAAACTATAATAATGTATGTCAGTGCGTGTGCGTATACCAGTCGGGTGACAAATTATTTTACAGGTCGTTGACCCATTTAATAACTTCCACTTAAATGAGTGATATCACACCTACAGTAAATCGATAGAATATAATATACGATAAATTTTTATTTTAATGGTTCATAATTAATAAATTTTATAAAATATAAAATTGTGAAATATTATTAATATTTTAATCAAATGTTGGTTTAATTATTTTTTAATTAGTTGCATCTCGCATTTTTACACTTACGTTTGTCGTTTTATTGATTGTTTTTTTTTTTTTTAATACTATAAAAGAATCTAAACTTTTTATATCGATTCAATATTAATATTACGTGATAATCATACATTATCATACAGAAATACAGAATACCTACTCACACATCAGTATATCATTCTAATATTAAACTTACAGTTGCAATAATTATGATGTATAAGGCATTTGTAGTCAAGTATTAAATGGGAATATAGTTTGATTTAATACACTTCATATACCTACACCTGTGTCGCTCTAAGAAATTAATATAGCGAGATCATAGAAATCATGACAATATAGTTTAATATAATCTTATTTTTCATGACAGAAATGATTAGGTATTTAAAAATCCGACGGGTCACGTGTCTCGTGAAATGTTTCGTTGTTTCGGACATGAAACATTATTTGTAATGCGAACGGACAGTCATTTCTTGTTGTGTACTGAAATGTCGCTTATTCGTATATATTATCACATGTCTGCCTGCGGACCGACACGACAGTCGTTGGCCCCAACGACTATGAGGCCGCTGTTCTGCAGCGGAACAGTCGTCGCGAATGGACAGACCGCGAACGGACCGACGTCAAGGCGCGCTTTGTCGCGTCCCAACGGCCGGCCAAGCGGTAGGCAAACACGTAGATTATACTTCCGGTCGGATGCTTATAAAACAAATACAATTATTATGACGTGAACTTTTTATCATAACAATAATTCACCGGTTTAGACTGCGTAAACCCACCAGGAACATGAAACACGTCTATAATCCACGGTCATCTGATTACAAGAGAGGTACTTAACATCTGAAAATACTATTCTCCATCCGCCCTTACGAAATTTTTAATCTTAGCCAAGTCAATCGAGTAATTCAAATAGGTATTTATTACTATCAACTGTAATGCATCATACATTTTAAAACGATTGTATTTAATGTTTATGTGTTTAAAATTCATTTTTTCTCGATCCTACATTGCCCATCATTGTATTCGAGAATGTTCGCCTTTGTAACAATAAAAAAAAATCATCGGCTTCTTTTAAAGTGATCACATATCGCGATTGACGCAAAAGAACCCTTAAAATGGCCAACATACATTTTTGTCCCTTGTGTAACATGATTAGTGTAGGTCAATTTTCAGACGTAATTTGAATAAATTTCTAGAAAAGCTTGAAAATGGCCAGGAATATTGAACTGTTCACGAGAATTAATTATAGGTACTATTTGTTAATCAATGACACATTTCAACTTGATGGGTATTTAAATATTTTGATCAAATACGATGTGCATTTTTCGTTTATACGTAGAGTAATTTCGTTAGAATGTACAATCAATGCCAATATATAGGTATATTAACAATATATTAATAATTTAACTTATTAAATTTAAATTGAATAATGTTAAGTTAAACACCTATTTTCGACTAGATTTGAAACTTTAACATTCCCTTATCCCCTTCCTTTCCAATATTAATGCTAATAAAAATATCCTTTGTTGAACATTTTAGACTTATTCAAACATTATTAATCTGTATCCACAACATACGCACACCCGATCTTTTTTGGGGATTTATTTATTCCAATTAAACATCCAGCTTTCAAAAAAGGTAAATTATATTGATACAATTACATATTTCATCGATTCTATCTTGTTTCATTTATGTCAAAACAATTACAAGTTAATAGGTATTAATCAGAGTTTTGAGCTGCATGCCTGCATCAAATATTAATAAAACGCCTATTAATATTCCACCTAACATATTATTAATTAATATTTATTATGTATTTACTAATATATATTATACATTTATACATATAATATTATATAATACTTAAAAAGTGTTTTAATACTTATTTATTCAAGATTCGATAAAAAAAAAAATCGGAGGAATTTATACAGACCAGAGATGGCGAATCTATAATGTGCGCACGCTTTTTTACTGTCAAAATTCGTCAAATGTTAAATTTTGTTTACATTTTTCAACTTTAAAAAAGGGCCGGTACACAGAAAAAATAAAATTGAACATAATTTTTTATTTGACACGAGGGCATAGAAATGTTCGTCATCTCTAATTTAGACTGTCACTTTATTTTTTAATGAATATACTTAATTTATAAGTTTTAATGGATCAGTAAAATTAAATTTCAAATAAATTATAACTATAGTATCTACCTACAGCAAAGTCAATTTATTTTTTTTTATAGTTATTTTGTTTAATCGGTTTTGGTGCCTACTATCTAACGGTTTTTTTTTAATGTTGATTGTAGAATAATTAATTTTTGTTCACTACTTTATAAAGTAAATTAAATTGTAATTGTATGAAATCACTTATTAACAAAACACTCTTGTTTACCGTTTTATCGATAATGCATCATACTTTCAAGTGAAAACAAATAGTGACAGTTTTTCCATCAAATAAATGTAAGTATTGGTTTTAGACAATATTATTTACAATGTTGTAATATTATGAAATGCAATTCTAAAACTTTAACTTTGGCCAGGTTTTATGAAAATATTCCAGTGTGCGTCGATAAGATATGAGGATGTGAATTTTTCGAGAAGAGTGTTTAAAAAGTTAATTTAGTTCTTCATATGTTGTGATACCTACCATAATTAGTCAATTTACGACTATAGTTATTGATATATTTTGTGAGTAATTCTGGTCGTGCAGTGTAACCGAGAAATGATCGTATTTTATTACTTATGGTAGCCCCCGTCACCCAAATTATTTTGTGATGCTGATGAGATAATATAACGTCACACGTCTGCAACTTCTATGGTTGAAGTCATTATTGTTATAATATTCTGTTGACAGTGTTATTGTGTGATGTTAATCCGTGAGTATAGATACGTGCAACGTACCACGATGAACTATTATAATAATGTATTATTTATAAGTCGACTAAAGTCTGACGGGATTTATCGTTATGTTATATTTTCCACCATCGGGTGAAGACGTTTTCAAAATCTTTCATTTAAGTCACAATATAACATTAATATGTCGTCACACGGTTCTAATATCCTTGAATTTTTGTCACGAAAATGCGAAAGTTGCTTAATTATATTATTAAAATACATAGTTACGTAAAATTGAGAAACCCGTGTTTATTTGCATCGTTTGTGAATCGACATCGTCCATTTAGCTACACTGTAGAAGTATTAATTCATTGTCTCATTATAAACAAAACAATTTGCATTTTTTTTTTTTTTTTTTTTTGTTAAATATACAATGTATTGTCTCGTTTACGCCATATTCTTGGTATTACATACTATTTGATATCTGTCGGACGAGAAAAATAGCACATAGATAAGTACATACTGAATGGCTTCTCGTCTTTGATTCCCAAGCGATTGATGGTAGCTGTTTACTCTTTTTTTTTTTAACATGACTTACACGAATATACGTTGTATTTTATTACACAATGCGCGTAATATAAGTTATAAGTATACCTATGTTTAGAGCAATATTTTTTGAAATAACTCTTAGTTGACATGTCAAATGTGCGTATGACACATTTACTAATGCAAACGTGAGAGGGTTTTTTTTTTTTAATATTTGTACTCACAATATCCAATGGCTTGTTTATGTGAATAATAGGTATACTATGTCCATATTATATAGGGTGGATTACAGTGTTTTTATATTCGTAAATTTTAAAGTAAAATACAATGGCCAACCTATATGATTGTAGATTTTATTACATCATAATATCTCGTAATCAATTAAGTTCACGAAGGATTTCAGCGATTTTCTTCTTATGTAATCGTTGAACTTAATAATGACAATACATTAATTATTTAATATTATATTAGTACCTACTTACTTATTATGAAAATGTTCTTGATTTAATACGTTAATAAAAACGAATGATTAAAAAATGACGGGAAAGAAGCTAATTCATTTATATTTCTTTAAAATTAATTTAAATCACTGACTAGATTATGAAGATAATCTGACAAAAAAAAAAAAAAAATCTTTGACTAATTTAACCTATTTTATCATTATGTTTTAACGTCATATTCGTATAGAAATTAATTGATGTAAAGACCGATTGCCGTAAATTTTAATATAAGTAGACGAAGTGCTTTTATATGTATCATCTGATATTAATATTAAATAAATAATAACTATACAGTGAAAGATCAATCGATACAAAAGAACTTTATATAAACAATACGTTTGAATTTCGCTCGATAGGATAGGTACCTACACAATGTTATTATGTCATGTGAGATGGTAAGTAGGTAGGCAAGCTAATGTGAATATTGGTTAGCTGATAACTTATAGTCAGTCGAGTATTATAATTATACATAATATTATATTCGTTAAAATCATTAAGGTTAAACTATTTTAACATTTTAACAAATTTGTGGATTTTACATATTATATAATCAAAAGGGTGATTAGTGATTACCTTATAAAAGAAAAATAAAGCGTTTTTCTATTTTTTATGAATGCTTTATCAAAACCATATTATATTCAGTAATCTAAAAATTAAACTTGAAGAATAGTTAGAAACTTAATAGAAATCAGATACACACTGAGTCCGTGACTCTCATCGAATTCAATTATTACTATTTAGCTGTTTTAGTTTAAATATGTGTTTATTCATGGCCATCTTAGGTTAGGTTTTATAATTACCACAGTCCAAAAACAATTCTGAAAAAGTTGTTGATGGACCGTATTGATTGATCGGATTTCAAAATATTTCGATAAATATTATAGTGTAAATTTTGTTATGGAATTATTATTTTAGTGAGTAATTTAATTTGAACCATATATTATGTATTTTATTTTTACAGTTGTCCACGCCATTAATTCATTTTTGAACCGTTTAAACTATTTCGCAAACCGTAGAGGGTAATTTTTTTTTTGTGTTTTGAATGATTAATGTAAATAAATAAAATTAAAATGACAATTATTTATATTATATAAATCACATTTATAATGATCTTACGAATTACGCGATGTTGTTTATTTGTTGCTATTTTCGTTATTTATGAACATTTTCTCTTTAGTTTATAAATAAAATTATGATCATGCAAAATCATAATATATAATATTTAACTATTTTGGTACCATACTATCTTTTGTTTCGTGTTTCAGTGTTTCTGTTGGGAAACATTATACACTATTGAAAAAAAAAACATTATTTATTCATCGTGATTTGACTAGTATATTATTTGGAAAATTTTAATTACTTAATTAATATTTTAAGAAAGTTATAATCACATTGTCTTCTGTATATTATGAATATTAACATATATTATAATCGATCGATAATTTATTTAGAAATTTTAGTTCTGGATTTCGATCAGAGATAGGAATGTACTGGCTTTAAAATATTAAACTTATTTTTATTAATTGAATGATAAGAGATAATAATATTTTTAGATAAGTGGATTGCTTAAAAATATAATTAGTATTAAGGTAATAATATAAGTAGGAAGGAAGTAACCATTTTGCTATACAGTAAAAGTCAAGTATACATGTCTTCGTTATTGGAGTTTTTCACTCGCTATTCGCACACTGCAGTAATGTATATGTTAAATTTAAATTAAATTCAATAATTATAAAAAATGTTGTTGTGCATAATCATTAAGTATTTTTATTTTTAAACACCTATTATAATAGGTATCTTAGGGTTACTAAAGAATCAAGTTAGAAAATTACTGGGAATTTTTTACTTTTTTCTCCCTTCCACAATAGTAACTAGTTCTAATTAAATACCACTACTTAAGTTGAAAACCAAAGCATTTTACTCTGTCATAAAAAGTGATGATAAACAAAATAAAAAAACACACCTCATTGTTTAATAAATATTCATCTTTTCACTCATAATTCTAAATATCCCACCTTTGAAACTTTGAGTAAAGTAATTTTATTACATTTAAAAATAAATGTAAAAAAGATACAAATATAAGATGTAATTATTAAATATTAGAGACGAATTTGGTGCAAATTGATAGAAATTGAATAAATACCTATTTACTTTTTTTTCATTAGTATACAATGAAACGTGCGTAATCAATAATAAAAAAAAAAAATAAATTTTTGTCTCGTTGTTAACAGAAAAAAAAAAAAAACGTGGTAACCAATTCACGTTTGTACTTTGATATCATTCAGTGTGGCGTGAATGCATAAATAAAATTCCACTTTTGAATACCAATATTATTAAAACAAATTTAAAAAATCAGTTGATGACCAGTTTGTGGTACAGTTTAAAACTTAGGATATTTTATTGAACGTGTTCTTTGAATCTATTACAAAATGTAGGTAGCTTCATGTTTTAACAAAATCAGATAAAAAAATTGTAGGAAATTTAGTATGAAAATAAACACATGAAATTAATTATAATTAATAATAAATAAATAATTTATCAAGCTTCTAGTCGCTACAGTAACTGAGATTAAAACGTAAAAATTAAGCTACACGGATTTTATAACTAATAATATTTTATACCTATATTTACCTACATTATAGCTTTGTACCTTACCATTTGTTGTTATTTTATAATATTAAGCTAAGAAAGTCTTGGAATATTCATTCCAAGACTTTCTTAGCTGTAAGTTTTTTTACAACCACCGTATTGAGCATAACTCTAGATTAAAAGTTTATGACATTTTCATGCATATTACAAATAATGATTTAAAGGTATAAACTATCTTAAAAACATTTTAACGATAATAAACGAGCAACTTATCTTTTAAAGAACAAAAATAAAACTTCGCTGTTTTAAAAACCATGTAACGATTATTTTTCAGTTTAAATTATTTTATTATTAAGTTTATTTAAATAAATATACACTATAATTTACGATATTGATTTTACACTTATTTATATTATTATTATTATTATATTTTATTCGAATATTATTTATCATTTTAAAAATTATATTAAAAATATTGCTTTATTGTATTTGAATTTTGTTTACCATTGTAAATGTTTATATTTGGTACGAATACTCTATTCCATTGAATTTTTTTATAGTTAACAATTTGAATCACTTGCAATGTATTATGTTATTACTTTTTTTTTTTAAATAAATTGTTTTCTAGAACTAAGTTGATAATATAAAAGATAATTTCTAAACATTTTTTAGACATTTTTAGGAAGTTTTCAATGTGTTCAAAGTTTTATACAATTTATGATTATAACTTTCATAAAGTGTGGTTTTGTATTTTTTTTAATTATTATTTATAATTTTTTAATTACCTTGGTTCAAGTCATTAAGTTTAATATTTTAAATTGTATTATTTAAAGGACAATACGTATATTCTGTAATTTTTTTTAGTACTCAATTTTTTATATACCTAGGTACAAACTATTAATATAAATAAGTGATTAATATTAATTCATTTCTTGAAAACAGTATTAAAATAGTTATTTCTATATATTTGAAATACATATTAATATGCATAGGTTAGGTATTGTATTATAATACATATTACGTCTAACACGATTTTATTGAATTAATAATTTCGTTTGAAAAATTATAAAAATATTAACAATTAAATTAAAAAGTAATATAGGTACTATTATGCATTTTTTTAAATTAATATTCTCCCACCTTAAAAATTCTAATTCATAATGTAGTAAATCTATTTTCAACATTTAGATTACAATATTATGTACTCATCATATTATAATATGCTTTATAAGTACGTAAACTAGCTATGATTTATCATTTTTTTCTTTTGCTTAAATTTTCATAAATGTTAATAGACTTTTCTATTTTACACTTAATCAATTGAATATAACATGACTATTAAAAAATGTAAACTTTGTAAATTAAATTAAGTAAGGATAACTTACTAAGGTTATATATTTGTAGAAACATTAAGAAACTAGTTACGTCATACCGTGCTTAAAATATATTAGCATGTTAATTCTATTTGATTCTACTATTTATTTCAATAAATAATAAATAATTAATATGTTTAAATATTAATAATATTAAATTTTTACATTGAAAAATGCGTAAAGAATATAATGTAATTAAAATTTAAAAAAATGTTTTATTTTTGACAAGGCAATGAGAATTGTTTTTTTTTCATTTTTATATTTTTATATTTTATCTACGCAGCTTATAGGTACCTACATATAATATCAAGTGTATAAACATTAGATTTAATACAAAAAAAGAGTATTTCTGTAATGTCTTTATTATCGTGGTATTGTAAGTATTTCAACGAATAGTTTTTCACATCCATTAAATTGTAATGTGATTAAATGATGAATCAAGTATTCAAGTGTTCATTGAGGTAATGAGGTTGAACTAAACAAAGAATTATATTTAATATGTTATAGGTTGTTTTTTTAGAGTGATATTATTGATATAATTTGATATAATTATTAAATACAAAAATTAATATTTTATGATTTTATTGAAACGATTATTACGAAAAAATAATATAGTTAGATAGAAAAAACAATTTATTTAATTTATAGCCAATCTTACAGTTTAAGCTTAACCTAAGCTTAACTGCCTACATGTGTTCGTATTGTATGTATTATTCAGCTGTTACTTACTTAGTGTAATAGTAATATAACCATGAAAATATACTTCATAAGAAACCACTTTTAGTGTGGAAAAGGCTATTGTAAATAAACAATCGAATTTTAGTATTGTTATTATCGAGTTCGTAATTGTTCGTATTTTACGAAATAGGAAAATTGAATTTGGTAATAATAACTAATACAACCATACGTATGTCGTATATAGACTATATTATGTAGAAACTATAGATTATTATACCTAATTTTCATTATGACGGATTGTTAGACCTACGGGTTTAAAATGTTTATTTTCTGTGTGATTTAAAGTTTTAAAATTAAAAACACCATTTATGGATAAAATAGTATATTAAAATAATTTAATTCACTTTCTAAACTGTTCAGAGCATACATTTTTATACACAGATCCTTGGGATATGCATAATACGTGTTTGTTATAACCCTATATGTTTATAACAACAATGTTTTACACAATGCCTTTGCTAATAAAGATATATTATTAATGTAAACAATATGACGATAATTAAATGTAAGTACATATACAATTGATAAAAACAATTAGGAACCCAAAATTATGCCTAATTTTTGCATTGAAAATCTTGAATGTTTTTCTATTTCAATGGTTTTTATTATACTTTGGGACATAACGCAAAAAATATTAAAATATCGATAAAATCTCAATAGTGTGATTTTAAAAATGAGCTCTACTTTTAATTACTTTTAAAATGCGAATATCATGCAATGATTTCTTTTTCAATTCATAAAAATAAAACCCTAGTATTTTGAGCCCGGGTTTTATAATATGAAGTTGGAAATGTTTTAACGTTTGTTTAAAAAAAATAAAGAATAAAGAATGGTTAACTCTGCATACAGAAATATTAAATAAATACGAATACCACCAAAAAATTACGGTTTTCTTAATAAAAAACAATTATCAGTACATAATATTGATTGTCCTTATAAATCGTGATTACCGAAATACAAAAATGTGTTAATGAACACATTTTATGTTAAGGCGTATGCACAATAATAAATATTATACTAACAATAAACCACATTAAAATAAATAAAAATATTATATTTTAACGGTTCAGATTTTTATACATTATTTTGTTGTTATGTCCTTATTTTAATATTTATATGTTGGTTACATAAAAATAGTTTTTTTTTTTTTAATTGCACATATTGATAACGTTTTGAAATTAATTAAATACATTTTTGAAATAGAATGCTTTTATCACAATAATCTGGGAAATTAATTTTTAATAACTACAATATGTAACTATGTATAATAAAATAAAGTTTGTATGTATCAATCAGTACATATAATGTATACGTACATTATATTTTATTTCGTTGAAATGTAGATAATATTTAAACAAAAGCATAATACTATTTCAGAATTTAGTTTGAAGTTTGTTATATATATATATTATTATAATCCATAATACATACAATTTTAAGAAGAATATAAATTATTATTACTATACCTATTATTGCGAAACCAATTAACGTATACTATGGTTTATTAAAATGTATAATAATATGATTGTAATATAAAAATTATTTTTTTTTTTTAATATCTAGTAATAATATCTTCGTAACATCTAAATAAAACTATTATTGTGTCTAAAAATTATTTTATTTTATTTTATTATATTTTATTTCAACATATAAAGAGATAGTGATTTGAATATTTGATTATGACCATAACGCCGAGTTGTAAAAACGCACACATTTTTTAGTAGGTAACAATTTTATATTGTGTTCGTATTTAATAATTATGCTAAACATATAAAATAAAATTTCAGAATTTTCACATTAAAATAAAAGTTAACCTGTACATAATTAATTTAATATTAAATTTGCAAACATCTGCAGTTAACTTATATATTTGCCGAGTAGGTTAATAAGTTTATATTAGCAAACAATTTTATGGAGTTTGTAATTTCATAAAAAGCCTGCTAAAATATTATTTTCGTTAATAGGTTTGTAATACATTTGAACGTGTTGGTTAGTTTATACAGTGTACAAAAAGTGTCTCACTTGTAATCTTACAATGATGGTTTAAATGGTTTAATAAAGTTATAAGGTAAAGTATTATTATCTATATTAAATGGATGTAGTGATTTAGTAAATTACTTGTTCAGGATGTACTTTAAATTACATTTAATGTAAATTATTGAAAACCCGAGTTGTTTTTATTTTAATATTTAATATTATAATATAACAATTTCATTTTGTAATAAAACTGATTATATTATAAAAGTTTAATTTGTATATTGTATATAGATACACTATGTTTTAGATACAATAAAACTATAGCATCATCTCTTTTTATTAAATGAATCATTGTGTGTTTCATCATCACATATTTTTATGCAACAAAAGTTAAAAAATAAAATAAAAAGTATAACAGAAGTGTGTACAGATTTCTAGAAAATATTTTATTTAAAATACTTACTACTCCAACAAAACCAAAGCAACGTTGAATAGTTTTAATGTTTAAGACTTTAAGTTATTGCTTTTTGAAACTACATAACAAGCCAACTTGAAAAATATCCGTGATGTTCTCTAAAGTATGCGAGTTAAACTCTTATCAAATTATTCACAACGAATGTAGGTATGTTGTTTAATAATCACGAGACGTACAACTTACTGTACATAATATTATTATGGTTATGATGACGTTTTGACACTTATTTTAAAACACCATCCTGACATATAATAATCGCTCTAAGGTGAAAATACACTGATTTATGAATAGAAATACCATTTTTTTTTCTCTCGGTGATTTCTATGTGTAATTTATTATAATGAGTTGGACGACGACCGGATGCGAAATGTTCGACAATAGCACATGCGAGTCCGGCATACGTGAAATACGGCAATTGGTAAATGGCCGTGAAGGGACTCTCTCCGATCGTTAGTCATCCGGCGGTTGCGTGGGTGTGGTAGCACGAATTGTAAAATCGAGGGGGGAAAGTGAGAAAAGTCGGAGATGGTGCCATTGAATTTATCGCGCGCGATTAAAGACGGTCCGGATGGCTGTTTGATCGGTGTGGATGGGGCGCGGGGTTATCAGTCGAGTGTAGTCCGTCCGGGGAAAAACGCAAGCGTATCCAAAAGGGAAATTAAAAGCTCTCTCGCGATGTCAGACGATTACTCTGAATAGACAAAGACAGTGAAACGGGGAAGATTAACTCTACTCAAAATCCGTGCCGCGGCGTTTGCCCGACGTCGCTCGTTTTTGGACGACGACGACGACGAGAGATGTAAAGTCGGTTTGGGTTTGGGATCGTGATTAGAATACCGAAAACCGAGGGCTAGAGCTCGCAAGAAAATACACGGTTCGCAAAAAATAATATATATATATATATTATATATAAATAAAAACTTAGCCCCATTCGTATAACGTACATTCAGTGACTGTGTATATATACCGCAGGGATTTAACAAATTTCGCCTAGCCCGTGGGCTAAATGCGACTTTTATCGCATGCACGTCATACGGACGCCACCAAAAAAGTGACCCTACGTTTGAGATATATTCGGAGAAAGGACCGTTTTGTGTTATGTTAACGGACCTTTTTTTTAACTAGTTCAATAGAGCTACAATAATATTATAATACAAATGTGAGCGTTGTACAAGTACCGTTACGTCATACCTAGGGTGTGAGGAATTTGAATAAGCAACTTTCTACAAATAAATATTAAATATTATGCTAAATCATTACATTTTATCACAGCTTGTACAAAAATAACAATACGATATAGCGCAGTGGGTCTCAATCTTTTTAGGACCATAATTCAATTTTTTCTTTAAAAATCTATTGTCGCCCACATAAGTGCACTTTTACAGAAACAATAAATAAGTAGCTTTAAAAATTCAAAGTTATTACTTTTATAATACTTATTTATACAAGAATTATACTTTATAGGTTTATAATTAATATATTTTTTTTTTTATAGATGTGTGTTGAATAATGAGTAATACGTGAATAAGTATATGCTTATTTCCTGCTGTGGTTAATAACAACGCCTTGCACAGTTTAAGATATCGAAACACATCTTAGAATCTATATAGGTAGTTTAAAAATATTTTTTGACTCACTAAAAAAGGACCTGCGACCTGCCAGTGGGTCGTGACCCAAAGTTTGAAGAACACTACGATATAGATTCTGAAAATAGATTTGAATTCTTCCTTACGTCATTTACTAATTTATTAATCGTAAATAATTATTTTTTTGAATTCATTTGGCGATTTGTTAATAGAGTAGACACGTAATCGTTTAATTTCTCTTACCAAATATGAGTACTAATATTATACTATTATTGAAGTCAATTAAACAGTTATATTCTGTGAAAGCTCTTCGACGAAAAGACGTTATACAGAATTCAGAACACCAAGAAACGCTCAAACGCATAATACCATGCCAAATCGACTGCAGACTTTCGCATAGAAATAAAAACACGTCTATTAAATCGAAAAATAATTTATATAAATTGTGATTACAGCATTTTATTAATGCTTTCAATCATAGTTCGTATTTGTGACTGCATGCAAAGTGCTGTACTTTACATCTACCAACACATTTTTATATTTCATAACATTTTTTCTTTGCACCCAATTTTTTACACGCGATAATTACAAACACATTTAAGAACTGTAGACTATATCAAAGTGTTTTTTCAACGAACCCGATTAAAGATAACATACCGTGTAATTCTAAATTATGTTTTTTGTACCTATGCATGAAAAACTGTTATGGGTTACATACCTATATAAAAACATCGTTTGAGTAGGTAAAAACATATAAATTGACATAATTTCAGCGCACACGAACTCAAATTGTACCGTGCAAAAATAATACATAAATCAACGCCACTATACTCATTACTCGTATATCAGTCATATATATATATATATATAATCATTAAATTGACTTCCTTTCCGCACTAAAAACTTTATTTAGCAAACTCTACTGCCACATTTACGAAGTTTTGTGTTTGGTCTTAAAATACAATACCAAATATATTTCATCTCTTGGATGTTACTTGGTATATTTTTTTCTTAAATTTTTAATGTTTTATTCTCTTAGCCATAAGTCCTCAGGAGAAATAAATGCCTCATAATGGTTATTTTTAATGAACGATTCACATTCAGAGACAGTTTGCATCGTTAAATTTTGATAATATTTGGTGTTTTGCACGTTGGAGTAATAAAAGATATCTTTTTTATTGTAGAAGTGTAGAAATATTACAATTGTAACTAAATTTGCATTCGAATGTTTTTTATACCGTTTCATTGCATTTACAAATAATATTAAAAATAATTTTAATTTTAATGAAAGCAGAAAATAATGAATTATAAAAAGTTCTTGAAAAAATAATTCAAATAACTATATGTAATTTTAAACGGAGTGAAAAACCATAATACGGGAATAAAAATAAAATGTTATTATTAAAGTTATTATTTTTAAATAAATCGTTTAAACTATAAATAATAATTTAGTTTTATCATATAAAATACATATTTAAGTAATCAATAAATATGTTATAATTTATTTTATTTATCTATGTATTAAATATTTAGTTTGTTATTCTCGATTATAGCGTTCATAATATTAAAAAAAATGTATATATATATTTTAATAACCATAAAGGTAGATATTTACATTTTTATTTAATAACAACAATAAAATTGTTTTTAAACTTAAAATTTACCATAATGCAATAATTAAGATGTAAGATTAAACTTCTTATTTTTGACAGTTTTTAATTTTTCTGCGACATTAGTTAAATTTTGAAATATGACTATTATATTGATTTATTATTGATACTTTATTTTTTTCGATTTCTAACATTATAGGTAGTAGTGATGGTATATATTATTTTAGGAAACTATTTTTCAAGTTGTACCTAGGTACACATCAAATATATACCTTGATATATATAGTTTTTACATTATGATTTTTATTATAATCGTGATATAAGTAGTTACCTATAGAAGTAACACATTAATTTTAATTAACTTATTGGACCTTGGGGCTAATTGTGATTTAAAATCTATTTTAGTGGTATTATTCATATAAATTATTGTAGTACAATAATAATGTTTCTTTGTTATTTTTAAAAGATTTTGAGATATTTTGTCAAGAATTTTTAAAGTCTTGAATATTAAGAACTTTTAAATCGTAGTGTAGAATATATAGCTCTTTTGTAAAATTTAAAACTATATTCTTAATTAATCATTATAAATCATTTGTAATAAATTAAAAACTTTGTTTTGGTATATAATGTATATGCTAAATATTTTATATACGTCGTTAAACTTATATAAGATGACTCGATTTATGGGTCACGAAAAAAAATATATTTTGTTGTTTTTTAATTGTATAATAATATGATAAAATAGTTGAAGTAAGTTTAATAAAACCTGATTATATTTTTTGTTTAAAAATAAGAGCTTTGGTGATTATTTATTAAATTAAAAATATATTTTAATACAAATTATTTATATCTAAATAGTGTTTATGAATTTAAATCATATATTATCAAAAAAAAAAAAAAAAAAAATGTTTTTAACTAAAGGTAGAAGAACTATCTACTATGTTTTATTCACAGGTCAAAAAGTACTATAGTACCTAAAAAGAATTCGAGTTTATTAAAAAAAAATCTATTCAGTAAAAAAAAGTTTCATTGGTTCAAACCCGTAAAATTGCTCTTAATATACAATAGTCAGATTATAATACAGGCTGCTAACTATAAGGCATAATTAATAAGAACATTTTAATACATTTTTTGATTAATTAGTTTTGTGTTGTCTGAGATAATATTAAATACATTTTATATAATCTCATCTTGGAGGAGAAACAATATTCTATAAATCTCATAAATAATATGTATTGACCATGGTGCATTAAACTCTCACTGGTACGCCAACTGTACTGTCATACACACACATTTATATATTATTAATTACATGACATATTATTGCAGTGACATGTATTAATATTCAAATATTGACAATAATCTCTATAGCTAGAGATTGTTGATCAAGCCTTTGAATTTATGATGAGTACCACAAATTCCATAGTAAATTTTTTATAAAGTGCATCTATATTAATATTATATATACTATATTGCATTTATTGGTATTATGTTTGATTGCACTTTATGATTTATAGTTCCGTACACATATGCATCTGTGCCGTAAAGGTTTTTGTCTCTGCTGTGCTGCAGTGTATTAAAAATGCTGAAACTTTATGTTATATTATTTTGTTTTATAACTTTGTTGTACTATGTAGTTGAAACAACGTTTATTATCTTAAAATAATATGCATACTAAAACTTTTTAACCGATAAATATATTCGATTTATCAAGATTTTCGCTATTATTTTTGTAATTGTTAGATACGTTCTAGTTATAGTTATCACTTTTTTATGTCTGAGAAAATTTCCATTAAAAGTTTTTCGATTTGTTTTATCAACGTTTGTTTGTTAGGTAAAGGGTAGTATCTTATCGTATTTCTTGTACCATTTTAACTTATTATGCGAATTGTAACAAAGTCATCGTAAAATATACTCTTCCAAGGTAATTTAATGCAATTTTATATTGTACTCGAATGCTTATTTCATTTGAAAAGTGTGTGCTTTTCATTCAATAAAGTGATTTGTTCGGAATTGGAAAAAGGAACTATTTGGAGATTAAATTGCTCTGGAAATGGATGGTGATTTTATTTTAAAAAATTGAACAATGATCCGATAGATTGCATCTGATTTCCGAGTCATATTTTATTGCTAAAATTTCGATTTGAAATAAATTAATTTACTGCTTAAATTGAAATTACAATTATATATTTAGTGGTTGGATAATATGTATATAGTGAAATCAAATTGTTAACAAATTATTCTACATCGTGTTACGGCGTTTGATTTTATTTACAAAATAAAAAATATTATTTTCTAAATTAGTTTAACATCGTAATTATATGACATATAGTGGATATTTTCTACATCCATTTATTAAACTACACCTACCTTTATAACACTTATTTGAGTTTTGTTTTTTTAAATTACATTTTTAAAAAGAATCTCATAATTAATAAATAACTGATAAAGTCTGTTCATCGTACTGAGAAAAATATATTGTTAGTAACTGTATGGGATGAAACAATGATTAAAGGATTTTGATTAATAATATACTTAATCAGTAATCATAATAAGAAAAATAAATGAAAAAATTGAAGAGATTTTAACTATATTATATTTGTATGTATAGAAGATGTGTAGTCTTACATGCTTTCATGTTTCGTGGCACATCATTCCTTATTACTGTTTATAAATTTACTGTTTAAGATATTTAAAATATTAAATGAGAAAATTATCCAAATCTTAAAAAACACCATGTTAATCTAAATATGAAAAATACTAAAAATGCATAATTTAACCTGCTGTATAAAAAAAAAAAATTCAATTTATAAATGACAAAAGTTAAATACATTTACACAATATGTGTATATTAAATTTAATAATTCATAATTATTTGCAAATTTCATTTTATAAATACTACTTTAAAGTTTAAAGTTGCATGACGTATTGTTCAACTTTTATACTAGAAAAACTAGTTTCATCTCTTGTATACTCAATAATAACATAATTTCCCATGTATTATATTAAATTAAGTATTAACTATATACAAATATAATATGAGACCACAGTTTAGAACTATTAGATGAATGATTTTCATTATTATATTATTATTACTATGAATTTAAAATATGTAGGTACCAAGTTTACTGTTATATACAGTATTTTTTGTAGTATTCATTATTCAAGCAATAATCTATTATTAATGAGTGGCACTCTGAAACAAACAAATAAATAAATAAAAAGAAAAATAAACAACAATATTTTCACCTATTACTAATCAAAATATTATAATGTAACTTATTTATTAACATGGATTTATAGAGATATAATTATTATATAGAATAGAATGAAGATTATCTGCAATCTAAATATTATACAATAAATTGTATATTTTGTTATTATAAGTTTTTAACAATATGAATTATGAATCTTAAAATGTTTCATTTTAAAAACATTATATAAATATGAAAGTATTAAAAAGTTTGTATTACATTATTAATAATAAAAATGTATCGATACTACAAACATATAATATGGATTTGATGAAATATTAATAATAAATTAATTAAATTGTAATTAATGTACTTAAATATTTTTTCAAAACTGGAATTAATTTTTTTTTCAAATAAATTGAATTGAATTTTAAATTTAACATAGATTTCTTTATTTTATGTTAGTTTATGAAAAAAATTTAAAAAAAAATGAAACTTAAAAACAATGTATGTATTTAAATTTAAGTTATTAATTAATCGTTTTATTAAATACAATATGGGGGCTACAACAACTATGCCTCGTTCTTCACAACTCAAAAGTTGTACTACTGAAATTGAACAACTAAAACATATGGGTACCGGGTACCTATACTTAATTAAAAACGAATTTTAATTTCTTTGAGCCATTTATGACTCGTAGTTTCCCATTGTTTGCAGTTACTTTAACGAATTCTTAAATTACTTTGAAGAATAAAACACAAGTCAAAAACTCTGTCCGGTAACAAAATTATTCTGCGTTGCGCGACCTGCCGTAAAGTTTTAATAGGAAGTGTTTGCGGTCGCGTGGTGTAGTTCGAGTGTAAGGTGCTTTAACATTATCGATGCGAGGCCCCGAGCCAAGTTTTACGTAAAATATTCCAAGTACATAGGGTCGAGGGATAATTTATATAACCACACTGTCGGTGGTTTAAAAAAAATGTATAATACATCGTGTATTCGACAGACGGTTGGACAGCAAACACTAATCAATACCTAATCATTTATCACTAACTGAGCGGATAGCCCATCATAGTGAACGGATGTTATGCGCATAAAATATATTGTTCCTTACAGATATTCTTTCATTTGGACAAAACGGGTAGACAAAAAATAACAAACAATTACCAACTAATAAACAAATATTTTTTTATTGATATATGTTACTGACAGTATGCCTATGATGTGTTATGAGGGATTCAAACTTTTAAACAAGCATTGCATTCAATAACAACGTAACACGCAACTGCATAAAACAAATAATTATTATAACAGACGTATTATTGACACACGAAAGTGTTTAAGACTAGTGATAGTTCGATAGATTTGGATCATTATTCTTTTGACTTTTCCTCTACCGCAGATAATATTCAATGTCGATAAATTATTCAAATGTATTTTATAATACATTTATAATTGAATTCAATAAATATGTAAGTTTTATTGCGTAAAATAAAATTGTGTATGAGATTTCGTTATTAATTTAAGATGATTTTTATTTTTTTAACTCGTTTCTGTAGGGTTAAAAAAAATAACTTCAACACTTTTGAACACATACTTTCATATAAATCGCCCATCAAACACACTTAATATTAAACACATAACATGTATTAAAAGGTTATACTTGTTTATATATATATATATATATATATATATATAAAAATATACATTATTATAATAGTATGTATTATTATTGTATTTTACCGTACGGCGTTAGGTAGTATTAATATTTTGATGTAAAATAGCCTTGACTTTTAAATTAATTAAACCGCGAATAAATTAAATCCAAAGCATATTATTATATTTAGTTTAAACATTGCACGGTTTTTGAATCGTTTGTTTTGTATATTTTTCGTTTACATACTTTTAACCGTTACTGAACAGCATGTTATTTCAAGGTTATAAATAATTTTTTTACACAATAATGATAATATTAAAAAACCGCTACGCGTGCAGAAAACTTAATTACGTATTTCATAATAGATAAATATTAAATAGTATATTGTTAATAGTTATAATATTATATGTTACATGATATAATTTACTACAACTTTTCTATACGATTGTTCCCGTTGTAATAATAATAATACCTACCTAATAATAATCTAAACATTTTTTTTTCACAATGAAATTTCTTAAAATGTTTTAAACTGATGTCTTGGAATCCTACTTTTAATAATTTGGATTGTTGAACACGATACGAATAATACAATTCAAACCGTCGGCGTAAGTTTACGATTTGATGTTCCGGTCACGTTCTACAATCTTAAGAGAATCGGCACCAAGACATGTACATCTTCAGTGTTTGCCTTCGTGCTTTACGCAAAATTGTTACGAAAAACTACGACAAGTAGTTATAGTTGGGGTCTAACCTCGCGTGACGTTTTTGTTTTGGCATCGAATTCATCGCTGTGGCGACGTCGTGGTCGTTGTCAGTGCGTATATGGAATCAAATTGCCGGAAAACGCGTAATACATATACATTATACATTATACCCCGAAGTGCATCGCTCACGCTGTTCTGCACCACGTCGACACTGTCTAAGCGGCTCTAAATCATTTCCGAACAACGCTAATCTCACTTAAGATTCAATTTGCCATAGAATTACGAAACTTTATAGCATTCTGTATTTCTGTACCGATATCGGTAAGCCTTAAAATAACAAACGTATTGATACAAATATGCCGCCGCCGTTTCATCGATTTATCATACTTGAATAAGAATTTCAGTGTTTTACTTATACGTAAAAAATATAGTTTTTAAAAATAAATTATAGGTTTCATTTTAGTTATTTTAGGATTTTCTATGCTTATTTTACTCACAGTATACGTTTATAAAATATCAATAAACAATAAGTATTATTTTCTCGAAATATTGATTTTGAAGTTCATAGCCGTTCTATTCAAATATTATTTTCAACCGGTTTCATAATTTCGGAAAAAATTGTGAATGTAATACTGTGGCTATTAATTTTAATTGCCAAAATACACGATATAAACACCAATTATTAATCTTCCTGTAGTTTCGTATAATTTATAATAACATTCCGCTGTGATTTACGAAAACGCTTTTAGTATAATTTTTTATTTAAGTTTATGTTTTTACTCGTGTTTGAAATATTAAAATATTATAATTCAACAGCCGTTTCGCATAAATCACGTCATTCGACGTTTTTTTTTGGTAAGTTTATTATTTCATGATATGACAAATTTGATCGATGAGTCACAAAATAATTTGTAACTTTGTTTTAGAATTTTATGTGGAAAATTATTATGTCAAAACTACACATCGTTAAACTTGTCATATTATTTTCATGCATCAAATCTTAAAGATTTGTGATGAACGAAGAATAAAACCGTTCATCGTAAATTTGCATGCTTAAGTCTCATCGTTTATAATTTCGAATCAATCAAATTAAGCGATTACATTATTTAAGCAAACCGTTATTAAGAATGTTGGTATTAGAGATATCTGTTTATCCAAGTGCGACGTATCAAATTTTTTAACTACGAATTGTGGCTGTTATAACTTTTTGAGGCACGATAGTCGGTATATAAAATTATTTGTGATAAATCTAAAAGTTGACAACTCTTCAATAATACACAATACGGGTGATGGAAATAATATTAGGTATCTGGAAATAAAATCTAAAAACATAATATATAGTGACAAAATCCATAACACAACTCAAACTTTCAGTCGGCGTTTGAGTTTATAGAAGTTTATAACCGCTATACGTATAATATTATCCAAACTGCTGTAGTTAAGCGCTGCAGTGGTACACACATTTATGGAGACAGCGGGTCGAGTATGTTTTAACGAGCGCTTCTAAAGGAATCGTTTCGGTCGTTATAAATCACGGTAAGTATGTGACGCGCACTGTATATCAAACAGGTAAGTATAAGTTTAAGTGTGTCTACGTCTCAGAGAGAAAACTGACGGTGTCGGCGAAGGATAAAATATAGAAAAACCAGCGGAGAGTGCTGCAGTGTCACACAATAATCATATAAAATAACAATAATATTATGATATTATAGTGTGTTGTCAACTTTTCTGAGTGTCCATCATTGCGCAATAATAATAATAATAATGGTATTGTCATATCCGATTGGCTAACGTTATAGTATACCGACTGACCTGGTCGTCGAACTGTCGTAGTTGAGCAGCGTACGTCCGGCCCGCGTGAACAAGACCGCGTTCAGCGCTAGGGCGAGCAGCCAGAAAGTGCCGACGGCGATCGCCGATTGCGTGGTGGGCCCCAAAAGTCGGAGCACTGACACTCTCGGATGTCCGGACGACGACATCAGCGTGTCCCGGTACCCGCTGAACAAACGGCTGGTGTGGATGCTGGACGCTGTGAAAATATAACGATGACGATGATAATAGTACGATATGACCTCGAATAGGATATTATTATTATCATAATTATCACTCGAAAAAAGTACCAAATATTGTTATTATAATATACATATTAATATATTATTATGCTACAGGTTAGGTTAACGTATGTATATAATATATAACCTAGGTATAATTCGTGGCGATCGTCACGGTCAGACCGGAATAGAATAAACATGATGGACGTCCGAGAGGTCCAGTACGGAATATAGATATTTCGACGTGGACGATTCGATAGTATAAATACGTTTTGTTTGACCCGAACGTTTTAAATAAATAATACAGTGGTTTTAATTTCCAAAGCACATCGTGCACTCTCAAAAACAAACATTATTTCATATCGAAATATTTATTTTGCACGAACAAAAAATGCTATTCTTATTACATTAAAATACGCGAACAGTAGATCTACGTACGTACTCTATACGCATCTCGTATGTTATGCAAAGACAAACATTTTAGTATTGGAAATATAATTCGAATAATAATTGCATCGTTTATTTAACCATTTTGAATATTGCTATTCCCTCTACCCCCGACTAATCGCGATTCTATAATAGTTATTGTATACGTAACACGATACACATTATATTATTTATGCTTAGAGTTTGAAAAATGTAATGGTTAATATGCCTTATAAATTAAGTGTATGCATTTTTTATATTTTGAAGATAATATGGGGACCCAAAGTGTATAAAGTATTATGATGTACTTATATTTTGTACAAACTTAAACATTAAATGCTTTCGGATATTAACTATGGTATGTTTTGAATGCTGCAGTGTATATAATGTTACTTATATGGATCCATTTGCTACAACATATATTTAAATATTTATACCGAGTCTCGATACCGTAAATGTGGAAAATAATGTTAAGTCACCAACACAATTTATTTTTCGTTTCGGAATCAAGCTGTCGATAGTTAGTTTTATCACGTCGTAATAACACGGTATTATTATAAATTATTTTACGCCCTTCCCATGTCATCGAAAAGAATAATAAGGTAATACCACGTATTGGTATCAAGTATAGGGTTGGAAAATTCCCGGAAATCGTCAGGAATGACTGGTGATATAGTAAAATCTAAAATGCATGATGATCAACCACTATTTATTAATAATTATGTTAATAAATAATGCATATTTCCAATTATATATATTTACACTTTTTGATTAAATACCACACATAGTGCATGATAAGTGAAAAATAAATTAAGTTCATGTGCAGTGACGCTATAAACTACATTATAGAAGAATTTAAGTTTTATCGTGTGTATAACTTTTAGATGAAAGTATAAAATATTAAGTTAAAATATAATAACAACAATTTGTAGATAATTTATTATTTGTCGGTAAATATTAACATCCACTCAACCTTTTATTTTATCTTATGTTATATTATATACCTACCTAATTCTACATGCTATCGCATAAAAAAAAAAAAAACGTAAATTCTATAACACGATATATCTATTGTACAGTAACTTCTTAACTTTTTTAACAACTTAAATATTTGGTTGTAATTAAATGATATAATGCGAGTATTTATATAGATTTCAGTACGCGTACCGTTGCTCTATTTTAGTAAATACTATTTATGTTAAATTAGATTTTTATTAAAATTTTTGTAAATTATAAAGTGCCAATTCTAATCGAGAATCAATTTATTATATTAAAATACATACGTAAAATCTAGATTATAATAAGTGATAAATGATACAGAACTTGCTTGATCGGTGACAGGGTGTAGAGATTCATGAGAATCTCAGGTGTCAAACGACGCGTGGGCATGACTTTTTATACCATGGGAACTATGATGGAGTGCAGACGTGGAAGTTCATACTCATAATTGAAATAATTTGCTTTGTGAATATTATCAATAGAAAAATACTCACTTAAATGATATGTTATTCGTAAAAGTGAGTATTTTAACTGAAAACACGCCTCGATTTCTATAGACTGTATGATTGAACGGAAACCACTTACTATTTTTTTTTTTTTTTTTTTAATAAATTATAAAAAATATGTTTTAAAAACCACTGTCGATTTTCACGATACATAATACGTCTGACTACACAATATACCTAACAGACAATAAACATTCGATGAACATGCTTTAAATATTCCAATTTCTCTATGAATAATCGAAATAACAAAGTGCTATCTCTTCTTTTAAGATTATTTATCAAATATAATACTCTTCTCACGTTTATTTTTCATATTCCATAATTCTTTTAAAAATAATTTACTTTCCTTCTTAGAACAACCCTTTTTGTATATTGTTCATCATAAATTACTAAGGTGGGATTATTTTGCAAATATTCTATGCACATTTTTACTTAGATAATATTATATAACATAGCACAATATTCTTTGTAACATATTCTCTTGAAATTCTAACTCATGTCTTAAAATACTGTCTAAAATATTTTATGCTTTTAATGATGGATTTATAATACTATAATTTTAAAATATATTATTTTCTTAATTCTTATTGTTAAAACAATAAAACTTAAAAGTATATTATTTGTTAGGTGTCGTTTATTATTAATATATATTATTTTAAAACATGTTCTATGAATAATTATTATACATAAATGACTACACAAAATAATCTTTACAAATATTGTATCTAAGTTTTAATATATGCAATTAAACATATCAAGACTTATTTTTTGTAAAATAAAATCAACTCTTCTTTAATATATTTATTATTTAATACTAATATTTATTGTAATAGTTAATTTTGAATAGCATGAGATAAACTAAATAATTTATTATATTGATATAAAGTATTATAAAATATAGTAAGACCTTTTTTTTAGGACCTATGTTATATTATAATAGTTTTAAATCGGGCGAGGTCTCATGCAGATTCGTGTACGTAATAACGCAGTTTTCCAGTTTATCGGATAAACCGAAAAATGACGGTTCATTCAATACATTTTCTTCCGTCTTATTAGGTTTTAGTTTTCAACTCAGTAATTTCAATTACTTTATTCGCACATTGCTATTCCGGGTACCACTTTGAAATACGCGTCATGCAATTTATTCTTTTAATGAATGACCGCTTTTATACTCGTAAAATCGATATGAGCTGATTTTTTACTTCGTTTAAAGTTATCTCTAAAACATGTCCATACATTTATTTCTGAACTGAACGGTTTTCGCCCGCGGGTGCGCGAGGTATGAACGGGACGGCGGCAGAAACAATAACAATGAGTCAAGACAACCGTCGTCGGCCGAATGTGATTTCACGGCGTAGACGTCGTTGAAAAATTACGCGATCCCTTTAGGATTACAGAACGGATATATCAATCCCAACGTCGCCATCAATGACGGGACGCGCGGTACAATATAATGGAACGGTTTACGAGTTTCGGAGGCTGCGCTCGCGATTGTATGTAAATCCGTTCGACCCGATGTTACATTGTTCAGGATAAGCGGCCCGAAATCGTACCGTAGAAGCGCTATTTTATTACATACATACACAATATTGTGGAGGATAGGTTCTTTGATTCCATTCCTCTGTGAGCAGGCGAAATACCAATCGTTTTACAAACGGCGATTATATTATTATTATTATTATTTCAGCGCTGTAGCATACGATCGCGTGGGACACGGGTGATAGTTAATCGCGATTCATTGACGATGATGCTCTGTATTCTAAATATCTATAAATAGAACGTACAATTAAAACGACCCCACAATAATATTATATGATACATATATTGTCCCTCTCCACGATACCTCGGAAAACAATGTAAATTAATAAAAATTAACGACACGTGACGATTTTATTATCCTTGTCGCCGCAGCTAATGTGAGTGAAAATTGATTGCGATGTAAACAATTATTTTGTGATTTTATATTCTGTTCTTGTCCGGTCGTCCGCCTTTAAATAATTTATACTTAAACATTTAATAAAACTCCTCTGCGGTCTGTGACACATGGTTTTTTTCGTTTTGAACTGCTAACACGGTAGGAACTGCGTTACCATTACGTCTCCTAAACCATTAACGTCTTGTTGTACAATTTTTTTATAGTTAATGTACTCGTAATAATTGAGTTGACTCTTGTGCGTGGTTTTACATCTAAATATAAGTTTCAAAGTATTTTTACGCGACAGTTGAACAATTGAAATACAGTATTATATTATTATAATATAATTATTATTATGTTAAAAACGTTTGTTGATAATTTATCATTTTATCAACGACAGTTTTAGTTTTCTGATTTTTTTTTCTCTATGTCTTATAAAACACTAAAAATACAAATTTAATAGGAATGTGTGTTATTGATGATTTGAAATTTATAAGATTATTCAGTGAAATTTCAGATTGACTATCAGTTATTCGAATTCGAGTAATAAATACACACACACACACACACACACACACATAAATATATATATATTTAAATTAAGCAACAGAAAGTTTATATTGAAAAGAATTTTTAGTCACCAAGCATACGCCAATAGCCAAATATATATAATGCATCATAGAATTACAATAACTAAATATTTTTTATTGATAATTCCAAAACTTTATTGGAGTACCAAAACCCTAAATCATAACCAATATTATGTACTTACACGATACATGGAAAAAAGAAATCAACACAATAAGCCCAAAAACACCATTATGAAACAGCTGTGTTATCTTACAAGAAACTAGTCACAATACTTGCTATTGTAGCAAACGTGTCGTAAAAAAAAAACGTTGCCATATACAGTTTATATATATCTAATATGATATCTTGTCATGTTAAATTTCGCGTTATGTTGGAAAATATTGTTTAGTGTTTTGGGTTTATCTACAGCTAGAACATTTTACTGTTTCAATGTATATCATTTTCAAAATAAAATTAAGAAGCGAAATAAATCCAAAACTTTATACTTATAAGGTTTTTAAACAGGAATGAATTGTTTTGTTTCAGTTAAGAATGAAACAGAATACTGAGAATGATTTCTGTTGTCAAACAAAATAAAAAACGAAATGAATTAGAAACTTTACACAAAACATTTTAACTAAGAAACAGCTTAAACTATTCTTATTATGAAACAAAATCAAAAGAAGAGTTAAATATATAACTTACAACCAAAAATGATAACATTTATAAATTAATTATTTTATTTCATAATATTATGTTATAATATGTTGGTATTTTAGATTATACTTTACATTTTACAAATAAATAGTGCAGGAATTAGTACACAAATATATACAATTTTTTTTAAAATATATAGAATATTTAAAACGTACAGATTTGTATTTATAAAAAAGGAAAATAGATTTAAATTATTTTCAAAACTTTTGTATTGTTGTAAACATACAATAATTTGCTTAACTAAACTAAACTATCAGAAAACAAAACCAGGTAATATTATATAATAGCTACCCACTGGTCTGAAAACTATATTTTTTATTTTTTTTTATAGCGAGAGTTTAATTGTAAACACAACAGTTTTAAATTTTAATATAAATATTACATATATTTATGAATAAAAAAAAAATGAAAAATGTATTTATAAATTGCATCCTGTAAACTTTAAAAAGTTATTCAATAGTATGTTGTTTCAATTTTTTTATTACACAATTTACCATTACCTACCTCTGTACTGTGTAGTGTGGTTTGTACGTTATTTTCCTGTTAACTCTCATTTTAAAATATATAACCTTTACTAAATCTTTATGAATAGTTATTTTAAAATGGTAACTAAAATTTATAATTATTAATCATTCTTCTTTCAAATATTTTACTTAATCTTAAAATCCAAGCATGAATAAATTAAAATGCGCGATTATTAGCTGAATCCCAAAACTTTTAAAAATATATTTTATTTTATAAATGCTTAGTTTAATGAATAATATATTTTTTTTAAACGTTTTTCACGATGTTAGTCTATTATTATTATTTTTTTTTTTTAATAAAACGAGTGCTCAAAGAGTTGCACAAATTTTTGATTGAAAAACGTATATGACTGTTGGTGCTACAGGAAGGAAATGTTTTTATCAGTTCTTTAAACGAGCTATAATTATTAATTATACATTTACTATTTAAATATTTTAAATTGTATGCAAAAAAGTTGATGGCCAAAGTCATTCAAATAGAGTAAAAACTTGAAATGAGAATTGTGTTAAATGAAATAATTTAATTTAAATTTATATCTTAAGACACGCCATCTCTATAATAGTTATGCGTGCAAACAATAACTGTGCAAATGTCAATGGTATGTGTAGAATGTGATTAAACATAGTTACGTTTCGTACTATAAATCAATTATTGAGTTTCTTAACTTGTTGTGCATGGGAAAAAATTCAAAAAATATTTGTTGAAAAAAATCCAGATGAAATTGCTCTGCTTCGTGAAGTACACATTGATATACGCCACTGTAATGTATGTGTTATTTCTATTTAATGATAAATTAATCCATACGAAAAACGATTTTAAGCGGAAAAAGAGTGTCAGTCTCAATTTCAAGTTAATCTTAAAATGTGTTAATATTAATATTTGTAATTTATTTTTACAGTAGGTTGAATGAATTTTTACCAAAACAAACATAATTATAATATTATTTATTTGTATAATTATCTAATATATATATACACGCCCATGGGCGCCCATAAGTAACATTTTAGGGGGGGTCAAAATAAAAAAATTCTCAAATGTATGGTATAAATGTAATGTAATGTATGTATTATAAAGATAATTATAATATTATGGTAATATTTATTGAGATACAAGTTTTAAATATTTTTTGTCTAGGGGGGGGGCAAGTGCCCTATCTTGCCCCTCCCAATGGGCGCCCATGTAGGTACACGCCAACGTGTTGTATGTTTCAATAGAATACTAGAACTATGTTTATAGATACCTAAATAGACTTTTTAGAATAAATACTTATCTTAAAAATAGTCTGTATATCTTGTGTATATTATTGTGTGTATATAATAAAAGTTATGAAAAAATCTTAAATTTCTATAACTAATATATTCTTTTTAATTACAAAAAAGAAAAAGTAAAGTAATTATTTTATTCATGTGTTTGTTCTGGTGTCGTGTTAAATTCAACTTCCAATGTCTATGAAAAAAATAGTGAAAATAATATTTTTAAATTTATATGAAAACCAATTACGAGGAATCTTATATTATGTTTTAAAGTTTTTTCAACTTACAAAATGGAATTTATTACTTTTGATCCTCCCAAAGTACCAATAAATATCCAATTTTCTATCAAAAAAAAGTTATAACAGACACAGGAAAAAACACACACATCATTATAGAACCATGCAATAGGTACAATCGTAGATTCATCACTCAACTAAAATATACGAGTATATTATACAATATAAGAAAATTATATCCACGTCGTGTTCTTTATTTTTCACTTATTATAATGAAAAAATTAATTTAATTTGTACACTTATTGTTTTTTGAGTACTTATTCTCTAAAAATATTTTCTAACTATTTTCTCTCAAAAATTTGACTTAAAGTTAAAGTGAACAACTGACTTCCGATTTATTGTTGAAAAACTACTTTAAATAGTAACAATTTAAGTTTAATATTGGTTACAAATAAAAATTATAAAATATCAAATTGTTTATGTGAGAATTCATCACTGAAGTTCAAGTTTAATTTATTGTTATATTTAGTACAATTAAGTTGGTATGTCCTTAGATTATAATGATAAATTATTCAAGTCATCAATCTTCGTTGCGTTTACATTATTCACTAGTAACGATCTTAACTCATATTAATTGTTTACTAAATAAGACTAATTTAAATTTGAAGTTCAATGTGCATTGTATTTTTAGTTTATTACAAAATTAGTGAAATAATACAATTAGTGTGATTTATAATATAGATTTGTATTGCTTATTCAAATTAATATTAATATTTTGAAGTATTAGCATTTTTTTTTTTTTTTTACATATTATATAAGAGTTTTAAGAAAATTAATTGAAAGTTTTCTGAATATTCATTTCAAAATTAAATAATGCAGAAATCACATTATTTATTCTTGAAAAAAAAATAGATTGAATCGAACCACAACTTTACCGTTAACTGCTTTTTAAACAAAGTTATAGGGAGAGGGGGTTCGAATAAATGATAACGACGTAAAAGTTTTTAAATCATTCCGAATAAAATCCACCGTAGAGAAAAGTTATTGATAAGTTATAATTAGTAAATTAGTCTCTACTCACTTTCTTTATTGGATTCCTATATTGTAATAGATTGAAAAAAAAATAAATACATTTAATCTGTGCAGGTATAGTAAAAAAAAGATTATTTTTATGATTATCAATTGAATTATAAAAATCCGTCAATGATACCAAACATAGTTAGTATAGAACAAAAAGTATTATGTAAAAATTAATTGTACAATGTACTTAAGTAGATTAAATATTACTTTATATTATAAAATAAAATGACTAGACAATAAATTCTGTTGTAGCTCACAATTATATCATGAAATATATTCATTACATCTTAATGTGTGTATAATACCTACATAGGTTATTACGCGCAATATTTTATTTTTCATCACCACAACCAGTGCCGCAATAACCGGGTGTGCTGCGTGTGTAGGGCTTCAATCTATAATGGGGGGGGGG